>JANFCV010000190.1:600000-869576 GCA_024500475.1 Phthorimaea operculella
TTTGCAAGAAACAATGTCTCCGTATACCCCAAAGACCA
Source organism: Phthorimaea operculella (assembly GCA_024500475.1). Lineage (NCBI taxonomy): Eukaryota > Metazoa > Arthropoda > Insecta > Lepidoptera > Gelechiidae > Phthorimaea > Phthorimaea operculella. The sequence goes on from JANFCV010000190.1 coordinate 600,039, forward strand.
GCAGTCAAAAGTTCGCATAAACAAAACACTCAATTCGATTACTTGAACCTCTGCTCCGTCTCACAAATCATCATCCCGTAGCTGTAGGGGTTGCAGTAATCACTTTAAGAGCACCCTGTACTCTAGCGTCGGCTCATTACATGCCAGGATAATCGAATTCGGATTTCATTAGAACACCCTCTGTCTATTTTGTGTCGATGACGTTATTTTTGTTTGTTGTGTAGTGAAATGTCCTTTAGTGAGGACTTTATGATTGTTCTAGATTTTTACAATATTTTACTTATCTGTTTTTCGTATCGAATTGATTCTTGCTATTTCAGATGTTGATTTTATAGTAGTCTTTATTTGGTAGCTTTCTTTAGGTGTTCGAACTTCAAAAGCTAGCTAGCTAGGATTGACAGACTTATTATTTTGTGTGCATTTTAGTCTTTTCTTCTTTTCGAAAGATGATACCGAGTCATCTAAAGACTCTCATTTTAGTTACGTACTGTTTTATTCTTTGTATTTTCTAGCACATACGTAGTTGTCTTATCAGCATTAATTTCAATTTCCGGTTGCATTGTTGCTAAGTGGAATTTTTCACAATCACAATCAATTGTAACAATCTTACCATGTGTTGTCTATTTTTGCATGTTAATTTAGCTCTTATTAGCGAAAGTAACAAGAATGTTGAGCATGCATATCCATCGAAGTCACTTACTAATGCATTACCTCCGACCCTCCAACCCTCAACCCCAGGGTCCCGAAGACTAGAGAGAGGGTCCAAATTAGATTGTGCTGCAGTTTCCGGTCCAGTGCCTCCTGCTTCGACATTAGTTTTCATTTGTGCGTTTATTACTTTGCGTCTATTGGATTATCTAAAGTAAAGTGCATTGGAGATGTGTTTGATACTTTTGTATTGTTTCATTAAAATCAAAGGACACTTTTGGTTTATCTTTTTGGTTCTATTTATCAATTTTATTTTACAAATATGAGTTTGGTTTCTAAAACTGTTTTTGTATTTTTCAATTTTATTTCACTTGTGTTGTTTTTCTTAACTGTTTTCTCGTTCTATAGTAAATAAAATATGTTGTATCAAACACTAGTCACTAGACTTATGTCTGTCTGTACTTACCTACTTAACCGACTTATTACATAACTACATTTCTTTATATTCATTCTAAAATGCACTTTACAACAACACTTTTAAATTGCCAATATTGCCATCCTAATTTGTAGCACTTGTCAACCAATCCATATCAGCCTAGTCACTAACAATGGCAGTCGAATATAAATTCCTAATCAAGGGTCATTTGTCGTCTATAATCCGCTTACAAACAAAAATCAAACCCCTGACTCCCACTAGAGGAGCTGATGCAGATGACACGCGCCACGCGACTTATGGGTCCCTGGTACATGTTTGCCCAAGTGGCATTCGGGGTTCTATAAAAGATGTAAAGTGGTTCACATGTACTCCTCAAGCTGTATAAGTAAGCTGTACAAGGGCTGTATAGCTTGCTATAACTCCCTTTTAGAACCCGTTTGGGCACAAATTAGACAGCTTTAAGTTCCACTATGGCTGTACAATAGCAGTACAATAGCATTATAATAGTAGTTTAAGCGGAACGCCGAACTTAAGGCTGACTTATGGTACCATATTGGACCCAGTGTGAACCATACAATTTCCATGAGTGTAATAAATAGTAACAAGTGGCTAATTACACAGCCTTCACAGTTATAAAATCTGACAAATGTACCCCTAGGCTACCTTAGAACCACGGTGTGTCTTTTATGTTGCTAATTTTATTTTATTCCCTTTAATATTATTGTTTGAATTGTCAGTGCCACAGAAAACAATATAAATATTATCTCCGGCGGACATCAAATTGGATAAAATTGTGTGTACCTGTTTAAGCTAATAAATAGTGTTAAATGCCACGGAAATGCAAATTTACTGTGAAATACATACATATTTATAGCTAAAATATTCACGCGCCTCGGTAAAAACGCGATATTTAATTTAAAGTACTTATTTAAATCACCGAGGGAAAAACTATTATTTTAAGTTTTTGACATATTGGGCTTTAAAATCATGCCATGGCAATTAGTAATAACATAAAATCAAAACTCAGCCAGTCAATTTGCGTTTTTTTGCATTAAATCTACATGATAATTTTAAAAATTTCTTTGGTAAATATTGTAGGTTAGTAGAACAAAATGGTGGAAATGAAATACGGCTAAGTGAACTGTTTTATTTCCGATATAACGCAGTGAGCTGTATAAGGGTTCACATGCGTTCCATTAGAATGCCGTTGTATGTATGTAGTCCCACATCTGTACCACTACGGAGCCAAGGCCTATACATTCATTCTGATGTAAACTTTTGTACAGCTTTAAGATGTACTTCAGGGTCAATTGTACACTTCTATGCAGAAATCAAAAAAAGGTTATTTTAATGTACACAAACACTTCCTACTACAGGTAATAGCTGTATAACAATCCTAAATGGGTAAACATAACGGCCTTTAGCTGTATAACAGTCCACATGTGTTCTATTAAAATGCTAGCTCTATAACATCCCACAAGTAGCCCGTTAAACAGCTGTTGCCGTAACTCTACTCTCCTATAATGCTCTTAGTCAGATGACTGACTAAGGGATCATTTTTAGACTATTATAACACCAACAGTCATATGCTAGCTCTATAAAATCCCACAAGTAGCCCGTTAAACAACTGTTGCCGTAACTCTACCCCCCTATAATTCTCTTAGTCAGACGGCTGACTAAGGGATCGTTCCTAGATAATTATAACACCGATTGTCGTATATAAGTACAAATCTACACTCCTATAAGTCCCTTATATAGGTAAAGGTGTAATCAATTGCAATAATGCAGCTTATAGATTACGAGTAAACTGAAATAATGCTTCAAGTACACCTGTACACTAAATGTGTACTCTTAAATGGAGTAATATGCTTATTGGGTGGTGCTGTGGTGGCACGCGTTGAGATCCGACACGCTTGCGGGTAACTTCTTCCGCTCTGCTAGACTCCTGGTGCATGAAATTGAATTTTGGGTGACAGTTTTGCAAATATTGCAAAACGTAAAAAGAGAACCTATCTTTGCATTTAAAGTTTTGGGTCTTAATGCAACAACAACACATTGCATGCACTCCTGGTGCATGAAATTGAATATTTGGTTACATTTGTGCAAAAAATATGCTATATTGCGAAAAAATAATATAAAATTATGCAAAGTTTAATGTTCCCGAGAGTTTTAATGCTGTTAGTCATAAAAATGGTCTTGAGTGACACTTTTGCAAATATTGCGAAAGTAAAAGTGAAACCTGTAAGAGAGAGACTAGTTTCCTAACTAAAAATCATGTAGCTTACGAATTCACATAAACTAAATAATTTATTACCAGAAAATCTCCATTTAAATCCGAGAAACCACAAGATTAACCGTCAGTTTCCTCAACTACAAATCATCCTCATCCTGCAATACTTTTCTAACCTTCATTCCAAAACTCTCCTAATCCAGGGATTACTAAACCGAATGATTTAATGACACCAGCTGTCATCGCCTTAATAGCTGTGAAAAAACGACGACATCTTAAATCTTCAGGCAAGCAGCTGTGCGGTTTGCTTCCTTTTAAAAAGTTTTGATATTTGTGTGGTGACATCCTCTTGTTCTTTATCGACTAGGTTAAAAAAGCGATGAATATGTGGAGAACATTATCATTGTTTGGCTATAGAAAAGTTAGATTTATTACTAAAATGATTCCTAAATAGAAAGAAGGTTGACCAGATACGTGGTTTCTGTATTTCTTATTTAAAATTATTGAAAACTAGCTGCCCGTCAGCGGTTTCACCCGCTGCAAACTATTATTCCGCGGGAAGAAAGCATTACTCGCCAAGAGATGTCGCTGTTAGTTTTCGACGAAAACGTTTAAAACGCGAATCGGCTCAGTCACGCCACCTATACCAAAAATTTTGGAATATGCGTGATTCCGTAGAAATAAGACATTTTCCCGGGGTAAAAAGTAGCCTATGTGTTATTCCAGATGCCCTTTTATATTTCGGCAAAGTTTCATGTCAATCTAATCAGCCGTTTTTGCGTGATGTCGTAACAAACACACACACAAACATCCGCCTTTATAATATTAGTAGGAAGTAGGATAATAAAACAATCGCCTAGGTATGTTATGTACATCACCTTTTGTTCCATCTTACTAACAGTGGGCAAGTTCACAGTTAAAACAATTAGTCATCGTTTTAATTCTACTAATTACTTAATTACAAAATACAACCCGATCTAGTAAAGAGAGAAAGGGACGCAATGATGTTAATGAACACCGTACTTAGAGGGCGGGGCGTCGTGTGACCGCTAGGGATGTCGCGCACTTTGTCGATAGCATCGAATTAATGAATAAGTATTATACACTATATCGATATACTGGCAGGGCTGCTGTATGCTGGTTTATCCACTCGATTTCTGTGATAGATATCGGACCGAGAGTGTGCCTCTTCTAGTATGTGCAAAACATAACTATAGGTAGCCCCTCACTCGTATCGATTTGCATTAATTCAATCTAAACAGTAACTCCTGTATTGATAGTCTAACATCAATAACACATTTTTCGATCACATAACTCCTTGTGCTACTAGACACAGCTTAAGTTTCTGTAATATTAAAATCACTGCGGGGCGCATGGCTGGTATCTACTAGCGTACCTACTGGCGAAAATTACAACCGGTCTGTTTAATAGAACCAGCCTCTAATTAGGACCACGGGCTGCTATTTATGCTACCCAGTGGATATTTTATTCGAGAGCACTGTAAACTTATTAGTATTGCAAAGTAGGTTTTCATCGTGGTATTACTACAACTACACTTCCCTTAACTTGCTTGACAAGCATTATTTTTAGCTGCGTTCAAAATAATTTACATTGACTTATGTTTCTTATAAGTTACTCTCTCGATAAAGTGGTATGAATCAGGAGTAACTCTTGCCACTGACTTGAAAATAAGAAAAAACGGTAATAATTCAATTCTCTTTTGCTTGACTATCTTTTTTTAAGCTATAAACTGCATGTTTTGGCTTCTTCTAACTATAAGTTACTTTATTGGAAATTGGTATCGGTTAGGAGTTGGTGAGTTTTGACGTACATATCAAACTTCCAATTATTATTATTTGATGGTTTTTTTCTTGTATTATCTACGTAGGTTTTATTCTTAATTTATGTTTTGAGCATTTAAAAGTTGAATACGAAATTCTAATTAGACATGCAGTATGTAATTTATGTCTCAGTAAACGATATTTATTTGAGAATTCGTTCGAAAACTTGTTTAGTCCTATCCACCTCTGCGGGGGGCTTAAATTCACCTGGGCCTTTAGTAGGCACATTAGTTAATTAGTTTATGTATGTTTGTTTATCTTATTAAGCCTGATGCTTCAAGTCCAGTGCTTGTTTTTCTTTCTTTCGCATTGGCAATACTGAGTTAAACTTTATTTGTTTTTGCTTTGATATTTGTTTTGCACCAATACACTTTTCTCACAGAGCTTGAAATCTTATTATCTAGTAGCAATCTTAATCTGTTCATACTCCATATCAAGGTACTACATATTTTCAATCTGTATTATAATTATATGAACTAAAACATGACTGGACAGCATTAACCATATGATTTAGATAAAACAGTGGATTGGTTTAAATTATAACCGCGATTTACATAAAGATGTTCCAAATGATAACCAGTCCGTTAATTGGAAGTCAAACGTACAGTTTAGATAAAAATAGAAGTTGGAGCCAGGTTCTTAAAAACGGTTCTGCCTACAAAAAGATAGATAAGCAGATAAGCTGATAATAAAAACAATACTCAATAAAGAAAAGCAGAATAAAAAAATCGGTTAGCTTTATATAGTTTATTTAATATATCGTATAATATATCGTTTATTATTTTCCACGTCCAGTGAAACAAACTTGTGTACGTTATTTTTAGTTATCCTTTTTTTTATTTCACTTACTTTTTTATACAACTTTTCTATTCTCTCGCGGATCTCTGATATTTATCTGCTTACTAATTTACTCTATTGATAGACGCTATCTAGAATATATGTATGCTTAGACTTCTACTATATAATCTGTTCGTTTCATTAGGTATTCGAGAAGTTCTAAGATAAGAAGAATAGCAATATTGCAGTGCAGTATACTTGTCAACTCCTGAACATTTGACCAACCTGAAAAACCCGACTGCCGTAGTTATATTTTGCATTGAATATCTGCAATTTTGAATTTATTGAATTTTCATACACCTAGCCCGTATCACTCGCGCTGCTGACACGAATCTAACGATACCTCATATGACCAAATTCATCCAAATTCGCCCATTCGTTTGGGATGTAGCACGAGAAAAAGAATTTCTTGTGCACATACATACCTACATACTCTTAAAAAACAAAACACTCCTTCTGAGGCAGACGAGTAAAAAGCTTAGAGTATACATACGCGAGCTACAGAGTGCGCCTAAAAAGTGAGGAGGAAAAAGTGAGGTTATGGCATTAGTCAGCACACAACCTCTGTTTACACAACCTCTATCAGTAGCAAAACGCCAGTCACAGCACTATTGAACCTCTCTTCTCATACATTTGACATCGGTATCTATGGAGTAACTGCTTACGCTCTGACAGTACGGCGCGGGGCCTTACGCACACTCTATAGCTTGCTTTTAAATACTCTAGGTAAGGTAAAATCGGGTGCAGTCTGTGGTGGTCTGGCGCCGGCCGCATTACATGGGGTCTGCTGCGCGCGCGCGCTCCGCTGCCTCACACTAATCCTTCGCCTGCGCCCCTGCACTGCACCAGGAACAGGAAAAGTTGTACCACAAACATTGGCGATAATGGAAGTGCTACAGAGATTCCGTTTCCACTTATAAAAAACTATACTCTCCGTCTCCGTCTCCGTCTCCGTCTCCGTCTCCGTCTCCGTCTCCGTCTCCGTCTCCGTCTCCGTCTCCGTCTCCGTCTCCGTCTCCGTCTCCGTCTCCGTCTCCGTCTCCGTCTCCGTCTCCGTCTCCGTCTCCGTCTCCGTCTCCGTCTCCGTCTCCGTCTCCGTCTCCGTCTCCGTCTCCGTCTCCGTCTCCGTCAAGCTCAGTCTATAAGGACACGTTCAGTCGGGTGCAGTCCGTGGTGGTCTGGCGCCGGCCGCATTACATGGGGTCTGCTGCGCGCGCGCTCCGCTGCGTCGCACTAATCCTCCGCCTGCGCCCCTGCACTGCACCAGGAACAGGAACAGTTATGCTACAAGCATAGGCGATGGAAGAGCTACAGAGATTCTTACTCTACATACATACTCTTGGAAACAGAACCCTCCTGAGGCAATCGGGTAAATACACAGTCTTAGTCGGGTGCAGTCCGTGGTGGTCTGGCGCCGACCGCATTACATGGGGTTACAGCCGGTTTTGAGTTTTCGCTATGGGTCATTAGTAAAATTTCACCCTATAGAAGTAAACTGTAGTCCGCCTTAAAAGTAAGAATGCTTGGTCAGCACACAACCTTTCTGTCTATCAAAAGCAAAACGCCAGTGACAGAACTATTGAACCCCTACAGCTTCGCATACATTTGACGTCGGTATCTATGGAGCAACTGATCACGCTTTGACAGTACGGCGCGGGGCCTTTCGCGCACTCTAATAGCTTACTTTCAAATATTCTAAGGTAAATACAGTCTTAGACGGGTGCAGTCCGTGGTGGTCTGGCGCCGGCCGCATTACATGGGGTCTGCTGCGCGCGCGCTCCGCTGCGTCGCACTAATCCTGCGCCTGCGCCCCTGCACTGCACCAGGAACAGAAACAGTTATGCTACAAGCATTGGCGATGGTGTGGAAGTGCTACAGAGATTCCGTTTCCACTAATAAAAAACAATACTCTCCGTCTCCGTCTCCGTCTCCGTCTCCGTCTCCGTCTCCGTCTCCGTCTCCGTCTCCGTCTCCGTCTCCGTCTCCGTCTCCGTCTCCGTCTCCGTCTCCGTCTCCGTCTCCGTCTCCGTCTCCGTCTCCGTCAAGCTCAGTCTATAAGGACACCTTTAGTCGGGTGTAGTCCGTGGTGGTCTGGCGCCGGCCGCATTACATGGGGTCTGCTGCGCGCGCGCTCCGCTGCGTCGCACTAATCCTCCGCCTGCGCCCCTGCACTGCACCAGGAACAGAAACTGTTATGATGCTACAAGCATTAGCGTCTGTGTAAGTAGTTCCTGCGTGCTGATAGAAAGGTCTCGCCTATGTTGATCAGATCTGCCTTAGACTAGAGCCGAAAGCATGACAGCAAAACATTGGGCCTTACCATAAAAAGTTAGACACGTGTCACACTTGTCTAGCATTTTTTGTATGAAGTTTAATTTTAAACACGTCTAACGTTTTTGTAGTAAGGCCCATTGTGTTTTAGGGTATCCCGAGTATTTTCAAAAATGTATTGTGCAAAGAGTACCAAATTTTTTACAATGGAGTAAAATTGCTGCGCTCCAAAACACAGAAATGTTCAAAACAGTTTCATTCGTTTACTATTCCAGGCGCTACCTAGTTTCCCTATTAAAAAGCGTCCATATAACCTGGCTCATGTTATTCGCTACTAGCTTTCCTCTTAACCCACTCCTCATATAAATCTTGATTAACTCACGCTTTGTCCACGCCGGCCTTTGTTCCTTCCCTATCTTTATCGATATCGGCATCTTTCACGCGCTGCTGAACAACACTATTATGAAGGTTTCATAACTGAAATGTACGGTCGGGCCATGAATATTTGTTTGAAGACTTTTTTACTGTATCTCTAGAGTAGAAACAATTCGTCTCATTCCGATGATGACTACACATCTCATCTTATGCTTTTCTCTTTCCTAAAGAGTTTATCTCTTATCTTACTTTGTCCAAAACTTTTCACTACTGTTTGACATCCCTTGTTAGGCTGTGTAGATAGACTACACTTTGGTTTACTCAACAACTCTACAGAAAGATACAGCTTTTGGTATATTTTATGTGAACCTTCAAATCGCTGTGTGATGCAGAGCTTAGAATAGCATCACCCCATATATTTTCCGTAGGTATATATCGTAAGTAGCAACAAAGGGACTTGAGAGTTGATGTATAGGTATTGGAATTTTAGGCGACAGGCTGACAACCTGTCACTATGGTGATACACAGTCTTCTGAATGGCTTTCAAACTTTTGTCAGGCGTGGTTTGACTGGCCGTTTTTCACAGCCATTTACGCTCTGCCTACCCCGCAAGTGATATAGGCGTAATATATGTAATGTATGTACTATGTATGAATCTTCAACAATCAACACATTTCTATAAAACCCTGAATAAAGGGTACTTAGGTACCTCTACTCCACTCAACTCCATGAAGTGTGTGAAAGGCGCGCACGCCGCCTCTTTACCGCGCATGCGCAAAAAACGCGGCAATGCGCCTTTCAGCGCGAGATAAAGGCGCGCCGACGGCTTACGCTGCACAGCCTGCTAAGTAAGTACTTGAGGAGGTATGGTCGCTTTGTGAGCGGATACTGGAGACCTCTAGTACTGTTGTTTTTCAGTACAACTATAGCGACCAAGTTATGGTTGCTTCTTAACAGCGCGGCATAAAGGCGCGCCGACGGCTTACGTACAGCCTGCTAAGTAAGTACTTGAGGAGGTATGGTCGCTTTGTTAGCGGAGAATTCTAATACAATTCTTCAGTACAACAATGGCGAGCAAATAAGTTATATTACAACGCAGAATAAAGGCTCGCCGACGGCTTACGTTGCACAGCCAGCTAAGTAAGTACTTGAGGAGGTATGGTAGCTATGATAGCGGTTAGTGGAGAACTCTAGTACTGTTCTTCAGTACAACAAGTCGAAGACTGGTTTCATAACAGTGCAGGATAAAAGCGTGCAGAAGGCTCACGATGCTCAGCCTGCTAAGTAAGTACTTGAGGAGGTATGGTCGCTTTGATAGCGGTTAGTGGAGAACTCTAGTACTGTTCTTCAGTACAGTACTTACGTACAGTAGTACGTACGTACGTACTCCAGTACAGTAGTACAGTGTCGTAGCATCTCTAAAGGCGCGCCGACGGCTTACGTTGCACAGCCTGCTAAGTAAGTACTTGAGGAGGTATGGTCGCTTTGTTAGCGGTTACAGTAGAAGAGTTTTGTTGCTTTCATTCTAACAACTCTAGAGGCGCGCCGACGGCTTGCGTTACACAGCCTGCTAAGTAAGTACTTGAGGAGGTATGGTCGCTTTGATAGCGGTTAGTTAGTTCAGCACACCAATAGCAAAGCTATGGTTGCATATGCATGCATAGCAACCCAGGATAAAGGCGCGTCAACGTTTTACGTTGCACAGCCTGCTAAGTATGTACTTGAGGGGGTATGGTCGCTGTGTTAGCGTATAGAGGAGAAAAGGCTGTTTTTATTGAAGCATCTATGGAGGCGCGCCGAAGGCTTACGTTGCGAAGCCTGCTAAGTAAGTACTTGAGGAGGTATGGTCGCTTTGTTAGCGGTTAGCGGAGAACTCCAGTACTGTTCTTCAGTACAACAATTGCGAGCAAAGCTACGGTTGCTTCTTAACAGCGCGGGATAAAGGCGCGTCAACGTTTTACGTTGCACATCCTGATAAGTAAGTACTTGAGGACGTATGGTTGCTTTGTTAGCGGTAAGCGGAAAACTCTTGTGTTGTTCTTCAGTACAACAATGGCGAGGAAAGCTATGGTTGCATAACAGCGCAGGGTAATGGCGCGCCGACGGCTTACGTTGCACTGCCTGCTAAGTAAGTACTTGAGGGGGTATGGTCGCTTTGTTAGCGGTTAGCGGAGAACTCTAGTACTGTTCTTCAGCACAACAATAGCAAAGCTATGGTTGCATAACAACCCAGGATTTGTTGCGGTTTGGTTTTTGTTTGGTTTGCTTTAGACAAAGGGCTGCTCTGTGATTCTTTGTTGAGTACAGAATATCTCTACTCAAACATCATACGGCTTATTACGTTGCTCTACCTAAATTCTTGATGTAAAGTTACTGCGTAGAGAAAGACTACTCTTTCAGATACCGCTACAAACTCTAGTCTAGGATATTCATTCATCATTATAATAAATTGGTTATGATTCAATCAATAATGACGATTTCCGTTTTATATTTATTTAAACTAAAAGCGACTTGAGATACACATTGCCTCTTACCTCTTTAAGTGGCTCCATACCCCAACACGGTCCAGTTATCCAAAAGACGTGGAATCCAAAAGGGCCAGAAACAAAGACCCTTAAAGCTTTTGAATCCAAATCCCGCATTGTGCCTCGTTGCGAGTGCTCTTTTCGGGATATCCCTTTTCGTGGCACTATTTTTTCCGCCGTGTGTAATTGCATTGTGTAATCCGAGGGTAGTGTCGGATGATCCTTTGGTTGTGCAGTTATTTTCAAGAATTTCGTCTTCAATGCGATATGTTTTGTGGTTTATTTTTATTTTCGAGGTGAATGTTTTATTTCTATCTGTTCTTCAGTCCTTCTCTGTTTTTATGTAGGTAATTGAAATTGCTTTACTATCAGCATTCTCGACCATTAAGTAAAATTACCGCATTAGGTATTTTTCGGAAATTGCATTCAAGCCGTTTTTTATTCCGATTTTCAAAATTCGATAAAGTATCAAATTGGGATTAATTAAATGGCACCATGGCATGTGTCGCGTCCTTATAAAGCATTGGAACATTTTCAACCCATCATAGCGCATCAAATGTCGAGGCGCGATACCATCAACTCCGATGTGACAATGACGCTACAACTGGAACTTGTCAACGTGTCACAGATACATTGTTGGGGCGGGGGTGATAATGAGACTACAAGCAAATCTACACGAATAAATAATATTCACATAGGAGTACAGACAAAAAACGTAGCACCTATGACCTATATGGACCTACATATAGAAAGACCCACTAATCACTATATAGTCAGCGACTTTAGTCTACGTCAGATCTGTGTCTGGACACTGTCGACAAAGGATTGATAGCTCACCAAGAAAGCTGGCTTAAGTTCTTTAAACTGAGTTGTTTTGACCCACCGTCAACTTTGGTCCTCTCCGCTTTATTCACCAGATTCAGATTCAGATTCATTTTATTAGTGTTAAACATACCTACAACATTTAATTGAACTTCAGCATCTTATTTTCCGGATTTAAGATTAAATCATCATTCCAAAAACTATCATTCTTTAAGCAGTAGCGGATTCACAAATATTTAGTCATTCATCACAAAACATATTTGTCACCATTTCTTCTAAATAGATCTGTCCAGGCGCTTGCGGTGTATGAATATGGATCTCTATTCAGCGCCGTCTATTGTTGTTTTTTTGAAAGCCGGCTGTTTGCACGTAGATAAGTGGGTGAAATTTGAGGAGGTCTGTTTGTTATGCTGACACAATACAAGGGGCGGTTCGTACTCCTTGTTCAAGTTATTGGTGTTTATTTTTAGCTTTGTCAAGAAATATTTTATTTTGAGTCGTTGAGGTTTCAAAAATATTATGTTCTTATTATTGAGATTTTGGATAGGACTCAACATAAGATATGATTAAAATTAGCTTAGAATCGGAACCTGCAAGAAGCAAATTCAAATCACATTAATTTAAATTCAAATGACATTTAAGTGCTACACACCAAAAACGTACAAGCCCACAACCTACGCAAGCCCACAGATGCCGTGTATGGATTTGTAATGTATGGTAAACACAGAGACGCCGAAACAAACTGATAACAGAACATCCATTCAAGCTACGCCAAAGGACAACTGTCACTTTCGTACCGTGTTTAACGTCCCCGAGCCCATAAATAATGTCGAGGGCCCGATTGTTGGCCATGATCCACGAGGCACTGTCACTGGCCACTCACCACATACACAAAAAAAGAACAACGAAAAAATAAAACCTCACTCCCGAGAACACAGCGCATAAATACATCAAATCGAAAACAATAGGAGACATCCAGATATCGCATCACACGCGGACCCACACACATATTTCAAAACCGGAGACGAAAAAACCTCAAGAAATAAAAATAAAAAAGGACAAAAACTAACATTTGAAAAAATACGTGATGGGCATTAATTAAAACGGACCCGACCAGGAATCCAGAAAAACAAAGAGGTTAAACAAACCTGCGCAGTGGGAGCTCGCATCACGATCGGAATCTCACATTTTTTAATCATCGAATTCTAACCTCTCACGTCAAAGTAACTGCAACCATATTCTGATATCATTAGGGATGTTGTTTATTGAATATTATTTTTTGGTCATATTGTCACCGTTGTTTTAATGGCATTACGGCGGTTATCGGTCCGATCTGGGCTGGGCGAGCAGGCAGGCAGGACGGTACGGAACCAAGATTGATTGGACACGAACAGACATTTTTATGCTCTCAGCCCGGCTCAGTGTCGTCGACTTCGGAGATACCTTTACTAATGTTATGAGCGATAGGATCAGTTGGGTCATTTTATTAATTTGGTGTGGGCTCCTAAAGTGCTTTTCGTCATAATTTCTCAGCGTTTTGGGTATTTTCCGGTAGTTCTGCATATTTTTATCCTGGATATGTTTTCTTGTGACTCTTTTCTTCGCATCCAACAGAAAATTAGGTTTAGGGCATCTAGCGCGCTACACTCTATAACACTGGTCTTGTTTTGACTGATTAGTCACTAGTTTACCGATACTTTCTTAGTAGAATCATAATCATATCTACCTACTAACTAGTAACTGAGCTATCCAATAAGTGCTAGTTATCTGGGAAAACTGAATGGCTCATCTATTAGTGTGAATGCAAAAGGCAATTACAGTTGCTCTATTGGATTGTAATTCCCTTTCTACTAAGATACACAGATTTTCCTTCCGCACATAAAATATTGAACTCCATCTAGCTTACCTATGCTTCTACGCACGACTTATGCTTTTACGTCCTACTTTTGGCCACCACTCAGACCAGTAAGTTGACAGAATCTTTAGAAATTATTGAAAACAGAATCAAAGGTACAAAATGTTGAAAGGGTTTACTTGTTATCGGCAAAAGATGTCGTTGACCAACACGCAATTTAAACGATCCGCCGTTTCCATATGGGTCACTAATGATACGCAATTTTTTGTCGTTAATTGATTCTGACACATACATTTTATAAATGCAGTGTCTTTATATCAACACAATGGTATGTGCAACTTTACGTTGAAAACCGCAAAACTTTTCATAAATTATGATGATTGATGAAGATATCACTCTTCGTGTGTCGATGTCAAAAATGACCTCTTCAGTATCGTGACCTTTTCCTTTACCGTTTTTTATATAAGTTCGTACCTTTGTTTTATTGTCTGACTTTTTATTTCTAAAGTGAGATCGTTGGTTTTATTCCAAACGATAACTTTTTTAACCTTTTACTAGTGTCGATTCTACGCTACCGCCTTCTAAAATCTCTTAACTATTTAAATAGCACTGTTACTTTCAGTTGAAAAAGCTTCGACAACGATAGGACACGACAGAAATTTACAAATTTCAGCAGCGATTAATTAGGTTGGAGCTAGGAGTTCCATAGATGGAAATGTGCAAAATAGCCAAGAAACCGTAGACATTTTTAAACCTGACAAAACTGTAATGGTCTATGATTCCAGTTATCTTTTCTGACCCAATTTTACCTAAAGTATAAGTGCTATTTTTACTTAGAGATATTTGACCGTAATGTTGAATCGAGGCTACTGGAGGACTATAAAATTTAAACTTTTTTCGTCTTTATAGGAATTCATGAGGCAACACCAGGGATCGTTAAACACGTAATTGACAGCAATTAACGGAGGAAAGTTAAAGCGACATGTCGGTCCTATTAATTCTGAAGATAGACTTTTATTTTATTTCAATATCTTAAACATAGAGTGTACAGTACAATGTAAAAAGGGTCAAGTATGACCAGTTTTAAACTGAAATGTAACTGTAACATTCGATACTCGTACCTACCTATTATCAAATTGGCACGAACTTTGTAGTCAATTAAATAAAAATTCTGTATACTTTTGTTAGAAATTAAGCCAGGTATCCTTTCGACAAAGTTCAGGAACTACTGTTAGTTAGGACTCCTTATGTCGTGGAATATATACCTCAAGTTTGTATCATTTTCCACTTTCCTTTTATTCTTGATAATTTTTATTACTACTGTTATCTTCTATAACGCTTGGTTTATCACGTTCCTCACCTCGGCAGCAGTAAACGGAGTCATAAAACCTTGTCTCGCGTTTATAGTAGCATGTATAGATAAAGCAGGCCCAATTTAATTAATTAACTTATTATTACATTCCTCACCAAGTTTTACTCGTGACATTGAGATAAGTGGCAAATCTTTAGACGCTTCGAATTTAGATAATTTTCTAACACCAGTTGGTTTAGAACGAGATAATGTTTTGAAGGGAACTCTACGAACAATCGAAATGAGACTTTAAAAAAATGCTATGTCCTAATTACAAATTCTAAAAGGAATTTTATAGTTGACTAAAGAAGACACCATTAGGACTTAACACTCACTCACAGTGCTAGGCTATTTTCATAAATAAAACAAAGAAGATCACCGCAAATGTTATCTTTTCATTATAAAAAGTTGTATTTTGAGTTTTTATGTAGGTATTTACTCGCAGTACTCGTATTGTTGCCGCGCTCACTAAGTGTATGTGCGACGATTTTTCATAGACATCTGTTTGGTGTTCACATGATTCCGTCCGAAAGAACATTTTGATTTCTTGGAACTTCTCGAAGCGCTTATTTCCAGTTTGAGCTTGATTGAAATATTGTTGGTGAATATTTACATTCGATTCTAACATTTGTTTTGACCAGTTCAACTTTGCTATCTTAAATACCTAGTCTAATTATCTTGTTGAATTAATTCATTGTATCTAAATCGCTCTATTAGTACTTATTACATGTCTCATACAAGATTATGTAAATATTAAATTGTAAATTTCAGTTTTAATGAACATGCATTTGTATCACCGTATATTCTAAAGTAAGGTATGCCTCTTTAGCTCCGCGTGACCCCGATGTGAAAAAGTCGAGGAATTTGAACCTTACTCCCGCCACTTAAAGTTCAGAACCTTTTGGAAATATAACGGGTTGAGAAGTAGGTAAAAGCAAAAAGGTAGGTATTGAAAACCGACCTGGACCCTAAATCTGATAATTTTTAGCCATTTTAATGCCAGCGACACTCAAGTGTCATTCTATTGCCACTGTGATTTTCTATATTAAGAACTGTTCGAATAAAATGAACTGCAGAATACAAAACTACCAAAACCACCGAACTTACATGGCATCGACACACAACTGAAACGATTTTCATTTAGCAGACTTTGTATCGGCCCCTCTTTGTAAATTAATGTATTAAGAAATATGCAGTACCTACCTACTTTCCAAGCAGATTGCGGAGAATGATAACTGCAACTAAATATCCAAAATTGCAATTTTATTTCACCTTGATTCCACCTCAAATGTCTTGATTTTTTTTCTCGCAATGTAACGTATCTGTTTTATCTTTCCAGGTAAGTGTCGTTGAAATCCGAGACATTTTTTTTCGCTGGGGTTTATTTTTGGTCCTTCGAGCCAGATCGAGATAAGCCTGCGATCCTGATGGCGACCTTATGAAATGAGAGACGATAAGGTAAGTGATACTTAAAATATGCCTGCTTTAATATTTAAGGCTCTTACTTTTCGATACTAGGGATATCGCATGTCCGTGGTGTAGGGGTAAGTAAATAGCCGTAAGGAATTTATAAGAAGCATTTGAATCGATACTTCTATCTTTACGGTTGAAACTATGGACAATTTAAATTCTATGAGTTTTAGCTAAGAAGCGTAATGTCGATTCTTATGGAGTCTTGTAAAAATTGTGTTTCTTAACGGCATGCGTTGGCATTCCCGCCATTGCTGGTGGTAGGAATACATTAGGGACCACACTTAGACCGGTTCTATTCATTTTGTACCCAAGTATTCTTTAAATAAATTTTACAAAACTACGTATAGACCTATATGTCGTAACTAGAACTCCAGAAGGGGAGAGACGGAGGAAGGTATATGACAATTACCCAAAACAAAACTAAACAGAGAATCCCTCACGTCTGGAATGTCAGGATATAAAACCAGCAGCACATCGTGGGCGTACATTCGTCGAGTACCTGATGGATACTTGATGGATGGAATACTGCATTGTCAACTGCCGACTCCTGTCAGGATACTGCATCGTCACATGCTACCTCGAACCACTGTCATTGTAATGATAAACCACAGTATACTCACTATCACGTAGTCTGCTTTTCCATCCTGGCTGTTTCGTCCTAGGAGGACTCATCAGGCATGGTGTAACCATACGACAGCACTCACACCGCGCACCAATCACACCATGCACCGTTGAAATCCTCTGCCAGCAGCCCTGTATGCGTACAAGGATAGACCACCAGCTATTGTCACCATTCTCGTACTATTTCTGCATTTCACCAACCTTCCGCATACCAGTAACCTTCCGAGGGTAAAACGATAACAAACACTTCATGATACCCTAAAATATTCCACTAGCTTTACGAAGCTAGGGCTCCACTATAGCCTGGAGGCCCAGGTTCCTCTAAATACACCAGGATCACCATGATTCTATCGGATTACGATCGTAAGTTCGCAAAGACACAACCCAAACCACACCTCAGCTGGAACTGCCACAATCTCCAGAAATATTCCGTAGCCCATATGAATCTAGGGCTCCGCCATCGCCTGATGACCACAGATCGTCCAAAGATTCCAAGATCACGAAGATTTCAGCGGATTCAAACCTAACCTCAAAACACAACCCGATTCGCACCCAAACTGGAACTGTCAAAGTTGTTTACTCAGTTCGCCGCCTTAGTTCTGTTTCTTTATCACGAACGCAGCCAACAATGAACTGTAAGAACGAACTACACCACCTCTAAAGTCAATCCGGTCTATCTTGCCGTCTTTAGTCTACTGTGTGCCAATAAAACGCACCGCCTATGTCGAATGTTGCCAGCGCTATGCGTATCGTTTCTGCAAGCTATCGAACGGAAGGTAAATTAACAAAACGCAACTGTCAAACAATTTCACTAAATACCCACAGAGTCTGATCATTCTCCGACATATATATGAGGATATTTTGTTTCATACAAATATCAATATAAAAGTATCTCGTTCACCCTTGTTTCGTGCTATGTAGTGAAGTAGTGTTATGGGTGTACAAATTTATCTGTTTGTCCGTAGTCTCGGGTTACGGCTCTCGGGGGTATACCGGCGGATTACAACCCCCTACCTCTGTTCCCCCGGTGAAACTGGGAACTAATAAGTTTCAACTGTAAAAGGAATATTTTATGTAGGATCCGATATTCGGCCACAAGTTTAGAAATTTTGAGAAGAGTACCTACTTTTTGTTTTCGTTCCAGTCTAAAATTACATCAACATCTATAGAGCCTTTGCTTGATTTGATAAAAAAATATCTATGCTAGTTACCACAATGGTTTTGTTGATCTTGCCTTCTTTTATTATAGTTCTATTCTTATCTACTTTTTGTTAGCTTATAGTTGCAAAGGTTTTACATTTCTCTTTGCATAATTCTAGAAATAATGCAAATCTTCACACCTCAATGATCTCCTGTCCCTTAGATTTCTGATCTCTCTATCCAATTCTGCGACCATCTGCAAGCCTTGTAGCTCGTACATCTAGTCGCAATCTCGATACGACAGACTCCACCGGGCTGGAAAATTGAAACAAGGGAAAAGTACTATACAAACATATCTTTACAGTTCAAATCATCCTTGTTTCGAAGAAATAAAGACTA
Source organism: Phthorimaea operculella (assembly GCA_024500475.1). Taxonomy (NCBI): domain Eukaryota; kingdom Metazoa; phylum Arthropoda; class Insecta; order Lepidoptera; family Gelechiidae; genus Phthorimaea; species Phthorimaea operculella. The sequence goes on from JANFCV010000190.1 coordinate 618,863, forward strand.
TAATTGATGAGCTGAACTGAAATGTAAAATTGTTGCGATCGGATAGGAGCGCTTAACCAACTTACTTACCTTTGCACTAACAAAAGTCTTTAATGCAAAGACATAAAGGTTGCAAATGCATTGACATTCAGTAAAATAATGTATGTATGATCAAGATTAGGGATGGCAACGTCCCATGCGATTTCAGGGATTTAGAGGTTATTAGGGTATAATTCGTTTTTCATTTAGTTGATGGTGCATTCATCTAAAGATGTTGAATGCTGGTGTCCAATTTTCCATTTCAATTGATAGTGCAAGTATAGTTCCATTTATATTATAATTAAATAATTAAGTAATTCAAACATATTAGTTTTGTTATGATGTCAAATAAAAAAACATAAATAATTCAAGGAATAGTCCTTAAATTATAAATGCACTTTCATAAATATCCAAAGTAGGTATACAAAAGTTACAAATTAAAAATTACCTTAGTTTTATTTATTATCAATTTCTGTAACCATAAACAAAAATATACTTACAAGATTGCGTTCAAAGTTTCAAACCATAAATCACACCATCCTTAAAATGAGAAAAGGAATAAAAAAGTTCTTGCACTTTTTTGCCACCCTCGTCCTTTGAGAGCGGAAAAATCGCTACACGACAGTCATTTGAAAAATAATGACGTCATCAAACACTAATCCTAGAGCTTTCATGTGGATTACTCTTGAACAAACTTACGAAAACATTCCTATCACAAAGATCTTTAAACATTTTGTATTTAGTTGAAAGTTTTCAATCGGCAAAAATAAGTTTGCAAAAAACGCTGCTCTTGGTCTATCAAACCGCGATTGTCTCTTTCAAATTCAAAGAACAATGCACTTAAAAACCTTCTTACTTGAAACTTTTTTCCATTGCACTTGAAGTTTATCTAGAGTAATCCAGTCTTAAGGTCTTTCAAACCAAAACTCAAAAGAATATGGTTGGTTTTTGACTGTAAAGGAGCTTGCACACTAGCGGCGCGTCATTTCGATACATTAGGCGTGTGATTTATGGAAGGGAGGCGGCGGAGTCAAAACATTCGCCCGCTTGTTTGTAGGGCTGGTGTGTAATCGTGATGTGATTGCTATTGCTAAAATATTTGTATAGGGAGGTATACTTAAAACTATTCTCGTGTTAGGTATACAATTTTTGGAAAATTTTCTACCGCAGGCTGGATTTGAACCACCGGCCTTCCCCATCTGTACTGGCGAGGGATACTTCTTGTCAATTTCGACGAAATTCTATACCATGACAAAAACAAGAACAGGGCAGGTATTACGGATACTATCCATATCGTCTACCTATCCAACAATCTTTATAATCTCATTACAAAAACAAGTTTGTTCCTGAATTCTTAATTTGAAATGTAGGACACCGACTCAACGAACGACCCGATAGCCTTGGTGTCAGAGATTTTTGAACCTCTACCTTACTAGATTACTATGGCCTTTGACATCGTCTTGGCTGAAATAATTACATCTCTCTCTTAAGCTGACTGTATTATCAAAATGTTACCTACCTACGAAGTGTCATCCAGTGGTGACATCATTAAAATTCATAATATCAAATTGTAACATGACCTAAATCCACCCTCGATTATCATCCCGGCTGATCTTCAAACTGTCGACAGCCCTGTTTTCATTTGTCAAATTGTTCCGTCGTACTCCCTGGAGGTTCATCTGTACTCTCTAGGGCTGCCCCAAATTACTGTAAGCGGATGCAGCTTTTTCCCCAATGTGGATGTATCCGAAGTAAAGTGGGTATACTCTCTTATCTTAATAGGTTAGGTCGGGGCACAGGTGTGGAAGGAAGCTCTGAAAAAGTGATTTGATGTTTTAGATAAGGCGACGAATTTAAACAAATAGAGTAGAGTTTGTCCAGCAAAACATAAGTACAACATTCAAACTATCTTCCTTTGCTTGTTTCTCATTTCAGAATGGAATGAGATAGGATAAGTATTATTAGGAATGTGGGAAGTCCATAAATTCAATAGAAAAATGCTCCTAAGTGCACTCACAGCAAACAAACAAACTGTATAGTCACGAGATACCAATCTATCATAATTTGCAAACGAGGGTTCGGTTTGTACCGGCAGCGAAGGGGTTAATACTCAGTAATCGCGACGCAGGGGTTAAATTGTGTTTTATGCTTTTTAATTTGTTTCGCGAAAACGATTTTACCCTCTCGCAAACAATGCAACCCTTTGTTAGGCAGTTTTGAATTCATATTAATGTAATTTTTTAATGTTTGATTGTAAAAGTGCTAGAAGTGCCGCCATGATGTTCAAGAAAAAAAATAACGCATGAACTCTAGAAATCTTAGCTTCTTATAAACCAAAAATTAGCACGTAGATATAGAATATAGTAGGTACGTGATTTAGAAGAAACTACTGAAATCATTTCTTTGATTTCATATTTTTATGGAAATGTTATATTATTTCATGATTTCTGACTTAATGTCTATGAAATATTCGATATAGATCGAAATAGGAAATAGTATATCTATCTTCGATTGAAGTGTTAGAAGTATCCTCATATAAACTTACCTACTAGGATCAAATAAACATAATGGAGATGATTAATGATAATGATCATTTATTTAACCCACTGTAATGCGTATATGATTGTGTGTCATCTGTCCTCTTCTGCCTCGACCTTTTAATACGTTGTAATTTATTGTTAATGTTTTAATAATCATTTATTATTTCTTTGAGGACAATGTAGCCTATTTATCTCAAGATGGCCACCTTGTCTGATTAATTCAAAAAGACTCCAATTAACTTTTATGCACTGTCAATTATATTGTACCTTTAATGTATTATCCTGCTCATCTTAATGAGCGCTTAAGGTAATAAAGTACTAGGAAGTCAGCACCTGGCCCCCTATTCTGTTAATATGTAAGTAAACGCTTTAAACAGCGCTTAATGCGCGTCTTCCATTAGGCACAGTAGTAAATTATAACCTCCTCTAAATGTATAGTATCCTGGTACTTCGCCGTAACGCTAAGTGACAATCTTGATATAAATTCGTGGTGAAACAGCTAATGGCACCGTTTGGGAGCATCTGGGTTGTAAAAAAAATGATTTAGGTGCTATAAAAATAAGTAGCCGTGTTGATGCTAAAGATATCCAGCTTTATAAGACGAAAAAAGAGGCCAAATTAAAGCATCAAATTGGTACTGAAGAAGAAGCAAATGAATTTATTGATCTAGGTACACTTGTATCAAATTAGCAAGAGATCTAAACGATTTATCTAATAGCTGACGAACAACTATTTAAATACATCACTAATATCACAGAAGCTATTTTAGCAACTCATAATAAACTGAACATGCGTCACTTTCGAACTATTTATATCATGTATTCATATTCAATTATAAACAGTCATATTTCTCATCCGAGAATAAAAACATTAAGTGTGGGGATATTCTAGAGAATTTCTCCTATTTTCGTGCGGCGGTGAATTGAATTTTTTATGGGTAGCGCGTGGGTAACTGTCATTTGTTTTCATTATGGTGTCCCCTAAGAAAAAAGTTTATGCGCTGGTTTCGAGTGTATGACGAAAATGGACAGCTGGGCTGGATAATATAATATGATTCTAGAAATTTTGCATTTTCCTTAGAAATCGTGTTTCTTTGTAAGATAGACATTGTGCGTAATCGTCATTTTTTATATTTGCTTTAATGTCACCTAAATTGACGTTAAAAAACGTCGTCCAACAATAGATGAAGCCTTCATCACTTATTATAAATTCTAACTCAATAAAATAAAACATCATCCATTCCCATCCACAGAAAGAAACCTATTTTGAGCAGGTTGAAAGTTATTTGATAGGTACCTACTATAGCTACCTACCTACTACCTACCTACTGCATAATTTCACATTGCTTAGAATTCAACCACTTTTAGCTGTCAGGGAATCTAAGTTGTCATAATAAGGAAGGAAATATCGCCAAAGTTGATCGACTGTAAAATAAATAAATAAGGAAGGACAAAAATTCTTAAGAAAATTTATAGAAATTAAAGGTATAAGTGTCCCCAAATGTATAATTGTCATTGGAAATCTAAATTCATATAAGTACTAGCTCTACCATCTCTTCTTTATAAACAAAACTCTGATATAAACTCACGCAGATTTAGCATATTATTGCAAGCGGTTGGACTCGAGACAGTTATTATAAATATGGTCCATTTCCCTGGTATATAGGCGCAGACCGCAGAAAATTTATATTATTTGCAAGAGTATGTGATGTGTTTTGTTACGAAAATTCTGCGGCTGCGCATGTAATTTCAGTGGTGAATAAATTTTACTAGAATTTACGGCTATGATTGCATTAGATTTACAATTATGCTGAAGCTGGCTGAGAATTGTTCATTTTGCGGTAAAATTATGTGATATGTTCGCAGTATTGTTCGTAAATTTTGTCATAAAATCATCTACGTAGTGTGCGTCTTGTATTTTAATTTTAACTCTGCAGAGAATGACTTTGATTCCACGTATGTTAAATTACCTATCCGGTTTTTATCTACTTTTCTCTTTTAGGTGACAAGATAGCAATAGAAATGCTACACATTCAATCTTCAATGTACCTAGATTATACCCTCCTCGGTGATTTCCAAATGAACATACCTACTTACTCGTACAAGTACAAAAGTACCTTATTAGAACATGATGCTGTAATAACACTTTATTTTATACTCTCGACCGAAGTGCTCTTCACAGAAGGGTCTTACTTATTACACGTACTTGATGTTTGGAGTACTATGAGCACATGCTTCCATTTGTAGGGTCGACAGCTGGTAAAATTGAAGGTGTATTTTGGCAAGGGTGATTTTGATCTCGCAAAAATGGAACTTACAGGATATTGTTTCATGGTCCGTCCGAATATATATGTTACCGGCCAAACCCGATTTTAGGATTAACTAGTTTTTCCTAGGCCAAAATAGTTTATCCTACATGCGATTGGATAAACCGGTATAGACTAGGCTAAACCGGTCCGTCCGATGGCCGATAGGAAAAACTAGTTAATCCTAGGCTGAACTAGTTGAGCCTAAAATTAATGAATACGCTTCAGGATAAACTGGTTCGGCTTAGTTAAAAATGATTAAGGCTACAGTGACGGAGCTCTAGAGGGTAGAGGGTAACGTCGGACATCCTGGAGACATCGGACACCCTAGAGGGTGGGGTGCAGCATCGGACATCCTGAAGGCTCAGACGCCCTGGAGCGACGCTCTACAGTGATGTAGCTCTAAATAGAGCGTAAAGGGTATAATCGCACACCCTGGAGGCATCAAACACCTGTGAGGCTCGATTGCCTTGGAAAGTGCAGGGTAGCGTCGTACACCCTGAAGGCTTAGACACCTGGTAGGCCCGGATGCGAGCTCTTGCAACGTCAATGTCGCCAATAGCTCTCACGAGCTGTCACATCACAGGTGTCTTTGGTCTGTGGGAGCCCAGCCCACGGCTAGCAGCGTAGGAGCTTTTAGGGTGTCCGACGCTACCCCACATCCTCCAGGGTGTTCGAACCTTACAGGTGTTTGATGCCTCCAGGGTGTACGTAGTGCCTCACCGAAGGGCGCCCTTCCAAGGCGTCCGAGCCTTCAGGGTGTCCAATGCTACACCCCATCCTCTAAGGTGTTCGAGTCTCCAGGGTGTCCGATGTCTCCAGGATGTCCGACGTTACCCTTTACCCTCTAGAGCTACGTAGCTGTAGCCTTAACCAGTTTTAACTAAGCCAAACCAGTTTATCCTGAAGTGTACTTAATAATTTCAGGCTCAACTAGTTCAGCCTAGGATTAACTAGTTTCTCCTATCGACCATCGGACGGACCGGTTTAGCCTAGTCTATACCGGTTTATCCAACCGCATGTAGGATAAACTACTTTGGCCTAGGAAAAACTAGTTTATCCTAAAATCGGGTTTGGCCGGTAACATATACACTATCAGTATTCGGAAAGCTGTCCCTTAGATACTAGTACACCACGGATATTTTGATAACTTATGCGTTATGCTGCCAGAAACTAAAACATAAAATAAATCAAAAAATTGCATGAGGCATTTCGAAATACCTAAACATTATATATTTGTATGAGCAATATCCGGAAGCATTCCAAACCGTTTTGAATATTGACATAGTTATGTAGGCAGGTTATGTCCCCCTGGTACCCCGGATCATTACTAGCGACCGCAGCGCCGCGGGAAGTAGGCGCCACCGCTCACTGCGCGCTGCATAGCACAAACCCACAGCCAGTGTTCACTCAGAGTAAAGAAAACAGATAAAGATAAAGATAAAATATTTATATTTGCGTAAAACACGGTATAAAGTTTGGTGGGGTTACAAAAATTCGTACATTCATGTTCTGCTAAACTAATCTATCATGCAAACAATTTACTACCTATATAATGTCAAATTAATTCTTTTATGTCATAAAAATTATTATCAATTAACCAATTAAACAATTTTCTCTTAAATATTCGTAAATTTAAATTGTTTATGTCATCTGGTATTTTATTATAAATTCTTACACCCATAGATAAGCAGCTCTTGTCATAAACACTCAGAGGGAACAATTTTGCAGTAATTGAAGCCACGTTACCACAGGAAATGCTCACAGCGCCATGGATAGCACAAGCCCACAGTTAGTATTCAATCAGCGCAAAGAATACACTCAGAGGGAACGATTTTTTCAGTTATTCAAGCCACGTTGCCGCAGATAATAGGCCCACTGGTCACTGCGTTACATTTCAGTATTGAATTAGCGCGAAAAAATTGTGCGGTAACTAGAGCTCGTAGGTTTTTTGCGTAAACTACATAGAGAAGCACTGATCTGTTCCCCTCATTCTACATAATTTCCAGTAACAACAGCGCCACCACCTTACAGCGCGAGTAACAGTGTAAAATAAAACCAAAATTTTGGAATGACCAGATATTAAGCATACAGGAAGTAAATCCACAAGGAAGACGCATAAGCTAATTACGTAATAAATACTTATCGTAAAAGTAGTAGAGTAAGCTTACAAATACCATTACGTGCCTACTTCATCTTTTCTGCCTTCACTGGGTTTGACTACATGATTCCTTCTACACAATTTGTTAGATCTGAGAGGCCACATTATCAAATAACCTCACTCTACTGTTATAAATCTTTTGATATGGATATTTGGATTGTTTGATATAATTTTACGATGAAATTTTATGATATTAAGGGTTAGGATGTTTGTTTTTCGGTTTGATGGTGGTCATTTATGAAATCATCTGTCTCCAGTATCTTACATTGGTATTAGGTACCTGTTTAAAATTTTAAGTTAAGGTGTGGTGTACCTACTACTATCTGCAGGTGTCCATCTAGCTAGAAGTTCTCCGATCTAGAACCAGAATCTTTGTTCTTTCATACAGTTACTAAACCTTTACAAAGTGAACCCTAATTAAGAATCTCGAGGTCCGTTTGTACCGCGATTGCTAACCATAACATACGAGATACCTAAGTATGGCAAATACCGACACCCCAAAATACACCCCAAAACATCTTTTGTACTAAGTTTAAACACAGATCTGCCTCGAGAAGGTAGTTTATTTTTCTTCCAATCTTCCCTTTTCTCTGCCACTGCCTTGACCTCCTGATACGACACGACATTGACTTTTTTCCATTATCTGAGTAAAAATGGGTCTACCTCTGCTTGCCTACACCCCAAAAGATCCCTTTAGTCTACAATGGACAGATTCTATTTTGGACATCATATTCTAATTTGGACAGATTCTACTTTGGACAGATTCTATTTTGGACAGATTCTGCTTTGGACAGATTCTACTTTGGACAGATTCTACTTTGGACAGATTCTATATTGGACAGATTCTACTTTGGACAGATTCTGCTTTTGATATTGGTCTTTTCATTTATCATATTTCTGAAGAAGGTAAGGGTGTGCGGTACATTACTTTTGGTAAAGGGATCAAAATATATTTAATGTTACTAACGACTAACCTTGTTGTTTTAAGTCGAGGCTTATAGAGTCTCGACGTTTCATTCTAAAATTAAGTTTACTGTGGAGAATGAGGCTGGAGGTACTCTACCGTTCTTAGATGTACTGGTGATCCGTATGAATGACGGCAGCCTGCGACATACAATTTACAATGAAAAATAATCAAATAAAACATGTCTTCTCTTACATCTCTATACATAACCTATCAATTATGTAATACGTTACATCAGTGTTTTTCAAACTGTGGTCGCGACCCCAGGGGTCGCCTTCCTAGGGGTCGCCGGCAAAAGCTAAGAGTCAAGGCAGAACCACAGGTGGGTGGTCGGATAAAATTCAGTAAATCACAATTTTAGAGACAAAGAATGGGCATGTTTATATTCCAAAACTTTCAAAACGTTCTGCTATTTTATGCAGTGCATGTGTTTGTACCTAAACGTTTTTACCTGTTTGTTGCGTGAAAGTCGAGCTCGCTTCGCTCGCGATACGTGTATTTTTCAGCCTGTTTTTCACGAACTTTCAAGCTTTTATGATCGTTTTTAGCGTAAAATTCTCGCTCGCTTCGCTCGCTTTATTCATGGCTCATTGTGGCTAATTTTTGACTGAAAATTTCAGCCTACCCAGAAAATCCTAAGAATGCGCACAAAAATGCGTGGCTTGTAGTTTTCTGTATCCGCCATTGAATAAATAAAATTACTAATTTTGTGTTTCTATGATGACCCAACAGGGTCGCCATTGATTTTGCCCGAGAGGGTCGCGTATTTCAAAAGTTTGAAAAACACTGCGTTACATAATTAACGGGTTATGATTGATTGCTGATTTCAACTTACATTATTTTTAATTATTGTTCATTAAAGAGAAGACATGTTTTATTTGATTATTTTACATCGTAAATTGATCGTTATGAATAAATAAAGATTGGTTTAATATAACTGCTAGTTTTATATTTTGATCCCTTTACCAAAAGTAATGTACCGCACACCTTAACTTCTTCAGAAATATGATAAATGAAAAGACCAATATCAAAAGCAGAATCTGTCCAAAGTAGAATCTGTCCAATGTAGAATCTGTCCAAAGTAGAATCTGTCCAAAGTAGAATCTGTCCAAAGCAGAATCTGTCCAAAATAGAATCTGTCCAAAGTAGAATCTGTCCAAATTAGAATATGATGTCCAAAATAGAATCTGTCCATTGTAGACCAAAGGAAAAGATCTTTTATACTGAGTCCAAACATAGATCTGCCTTGTGCAGTAGTATATTTTTCTCAAAGCTTCCTTCAACAACACAGATCGTTTAAACACAGATCTGCCTCGAGAAGGTAGTTTATTTTTCTTCCAATCTTCCCTTTTCTCTGCCACTGCCTTGACCTCCTGATACGACACGACATTGACTTTTTTCCATTATCTGAGTAAAAATGGGTCTACCTCTGCTTGCCTACACCCCAAAAGATCTTTTATACTGAGTCCAAACATAGATCTGCCTTGTGCAGTAGTATATTTTTCTCAAAGCTTCCTTCTCGTTGTTAATCTGATTTGTCCGTCAGCAGGCTTGATCCAATTAGTATCGACTTCATCCCCTCATTACTTACTGCAATCAGCCTTATGATATAAAGCTGGTCTCGTACCTCCACTCCAGTGTGGTCCATACGTCTTGATAATAACATGCTGGCTAATTCTTACTGGCAGCTGACGTAGGCTTTCGATTTGACATTACTTTATTTAGTATGAAACGGGTTGTCTTCATTTTCAATATCTCAGAAATTTCTAATGAATAGAAGTAAAACCAATACCTACATATTTTGCGGTATAAACCTAAGCTAGCACGTGTAACCTAGAATAAGCCATTAATATTTACTATTTAACATAATTAATCTATCAATGATTATTACGGTCAATTCAGTTATATGTAAAACGAGATTTAATAATAATAACGCATAAGTTTTTATCAGGCAAGAGATAGGTGATGTTAGGATACCAATTACATCCGATTATTTGCTTGATGTAAGATCGAATTTTCTCTAACCGACGTTAAGAATAACGGTTTTTTTAAATATCTAAAAATTATTGCTTAAAAGTTTAGTCCTAGGTTAAAATGAGAAATAGCTAACGTCAATAGATTAATGTTAACGTTAACTTAAATTACCTTAAATTACTCATTAAATACGGTAGGATTTTAATAAACACAATGATTAACTTGTGTCATATCCATTTATGGAGAAAAAATGGTTATGCAGACAGATAAGACTTAAATATTAGTTTTATGTATTTTGTTGATTTTGTTGATGATATAGCTCTTTTTGCACCTTTTGCTGGTTATAATTTTCATGAAAAACCTAACCGTTTTAATCGGATATTTTAAACTTAAATTTTATATAATATTACCATTCTACCTAGTAGTTTCTTTGATACCTGCATTATATTTTATTTATACTAACTATGTACGCAAAAATATACTATTACTATTTAGGTACGAGACCTACACAAAATGGAAGATCCGACTGCAGAAATGCCTATCTCATCAGGTACCACAATTCGCTACTTGACAGGGTCATAAAAACATACAAAAGTGATATGCATAAAACAATTTTTCCAAAACACTAGAGACTTCATTCATCATTTGCCAAAATATTAAAAGTTAGAATTTATAAACACCAAAATTATATAAAAGTTATTGTTTTGACTCCATCCAAAATAATGAATTATGACGTCATATTTCTATAATTTCATACAAAATATCGTTTTCGGTCGTCTTAAAAAGTAGCTCATTTGACCTGTCAGTCAAGTAGCGGATAGGCTAACTTTTGAACGTTAACTGACATAATTTATCAATGGCACAAACCGATGCAAGCACTTTGATTCGGGTACTTTTAGACATAAATTTTACAGATGAAAAATTATCTAAACTGTCGATTATTTTCATCTTTGTCTCTGGCAGACCTACGTCTTTCGACTTGTTTACGGTTAGCCTATTGTGGTACCTGATGAGATAGGCATTTCTGCAGTCGGCTTTCCCACTACCATGTACGCATAAATAATCGTAAAACGATTAAATATTCATGCCTACACAAAAACTTGTATATCTAAGTAAAAAAAGCATTCTTAACGCTAACGTTAACGCATGCATAACAAGCTATTAATCTATTATGCAACAGTTTTCTTATTAAAGAATTAATACACAGGATGATAAAGAAGTTACTTTAGTAAAGTTGTCAGAAAATTGATTAATTTGTTAAGTCTACTAATTGAATTGTAGAGTTTGATAAGCAATAGTGACACCTTAGGGTTTATACAACCACAAAACATGTGAAAGGACATTTTATAAACAAGATTGGTTAAAGTACTATGTAGAGAAATAAATCTACGGAAACGTAGATTAATTCATTTGTTAGGTGCTTTGCAGTTTACCTACGAATTAATATGTAGAGCGAGACCTTAGGGTAGCTATATTTAAGTATTATTCTTTGCCTTATGGGTATCATTATCATCATCTTTCTGTCCTTATCCCAATTACTTGGGGTCGGCGCAACACGTCTTGTTTGAACACAAAATCATGTTGCAAAAGGATTTGGCTATTTTTTATGACCGGCCGCCTGCCTGACGTCAACCCTCTTTGGGAATGCTATTGTAGGTGGTATCAACGCCACCATGCGGTTGACCATAGTTGACAGATGTTATGCCGAGGTCAAAACTCTACCATTCTGTGACTCTACGTCGCTTTTTACGAAACACCCTGAGTGGACTAGGGGTGGCAGTATTCTTAGCCGCTACCACACGGCACTGCTCTGCCTTATGGGTATACTAGTTCATATTGTTTACCCTATACAAAATACAAATTCAAGTGTTTAACCCTACATTGCGTTTATGTCTGGCTGGTGTTACCTATTTTGCGTAGTACGAATTTATTTGCACATTTGACGATAAATATTTTATTGTCGTTGAATTTTTATTGTTTTTCGTCTTTATGGCTATAGTTCTCATGATCAGGGTGTGTTTTATAACAATTTCAATACATTTATTCAAGACGATCGTACCTCTACCTACTGAATACTTTGTAGGCCTTATGTTATGTTATGACTGGGACGTGAGCTTGTGTTCTTTTGAGTTCATATACTGGGTCCTATTTACTTCATATCTTGCTTCTGTCAGGCGACTACGGGATATACATATGCAGGAAATACGTAGCATGGTTGCTTGTTGATAGGTAGAGCCCTCTGAATAAGTAGTTATAATAATAATGCTTGGTAATCTATTTTTCACAAAAGTATCACAAAAGCTCCAATATTGGGAGACCCATGGGTGTTGATGAAGATCAACACAGAGTAAATAATACCTATCAGATCAATTTCTACTCACGTTTCAGTTTTTCATATTTTTTCCACCCCGTTATAAAAAGAGGCTACTGTTGGATATAAAAACGCTAAAAACTGCCGCCGCCATTCAAAGCTACGCCCGAAAGAAATGAATAATTCCACAACTGTGCATCATAATCGTAATGGGGGTACAGTCGACAATACAACAACCTCAGTCGGTCAATGTGATCAGACACACGATGTAGCGTAGTGGTAGTGGAATTGTCTGCGCCGCAGAAAGTTCCGGTTTCGGTTCCCGGTCGGTCACTTTACAAAGTTTTATCTATTTGTGAATGGGTTCCCAGTCTAGTTAGGACATTGCAGGCTGAACCACCTGATTGTCCGAAAGCAAGATGCTTGATGGTTCCATGATTTATAGGGCACGCGGTCGGTCCCTGTTTCTATCAATGATAACTTATATGGCTGTCGTTAGTCAACCACGTCAGAGGCCTGCTACTCGTAATAGGCGGTTAAAAAACTCTGACACCAGTATCTTTCGGGTCGTTGGACGACACGGTGTCCCACTTCAGTCAATATTGTTGCATGAACTGTACTTTTATCCTTGTTTAAACAGCCACACTAGTGCTTTTTGTAGGTAAGAATTTCATTTTTATCGCAAGTTTATTTTGAGCATTAACAATAATTTTGATCCTTGACACGAAAGCCTGTGGAAGCTCAGCTTCTCCATATCCCTACACATTTCAACCAAAAACCGTAGGACCTATTATACCTAAGGCATGTCACATTGTACATAGAGTTTTATCAGAAACAAGTAAAGACTTTCACACAGGGTTCTATCTCAACACTACAACCTAAAGGCGGTATCTTCCAGTAGACCTGGGGTAGTGAGATGGCGAGTCAACCCATCTTAGAGAACAGTTAATTGTTGTGTAGACTGTACATATATCGACTCCCGCGCACCGCCCTTCAAACGACATCGGCGGAAGCGCATCAGGCCGTGACGTGACGCCCAGTATAAATCAACCACTTAACGCGCAACTCGAGAAAACGTGGCGACAATATTACTAAACGATTCTTTGGATGAAGTGAATCGTCCACGTAGTTTCATTGTTTTGTTTCGAAGGTTACTTTGCGTAGCTAAACCATTAATACCGGGTGTAAGTGACAGCTCTCTGAGTACTGGCGTTCAGACTATAAAACCGAACAACTTCCCATAAGATATATTTTTTCAGGAAACGTAAAAAAGACGTGCCTTCCCATGGTAAATGCATTCAGATGATCGTGATTTAATATGAAGGTCGAAATTTTATTGTTGTTTCCTTAAATATACGGGGTGTAAGTGTAAGGGACAGCTCTCCGAATACTGATAGGGTGCAATAAAACCATTAAACTGAACAACTTCCCACAGGAAAATATTTCAGGTAAAGTCTGTGGCTAAAGATATAAGTAACCTATTCAGACAAAATTATTTTACTCTGAAAAAGAAAACCCGACTTAAATACATCCAAGAGACATAAAAAGCAAATAAGTTTATTTTTGCGTCCGACGATGAGAAACTATGTGGCGGCGCTTGAGCTACGGTCGCTGTCAACGCAATGGACGCCATCCGTCCATCATAGATCACCCGTCTTCTTCTCTCTCATAAGCTTACATGATAAACTATCCCATTCTTACAACCCATGCGTGAATCCACGCTCCAAACAATATCAACGATAATTTGAGAGACTATTTTTGAATTTAGAACTATATATTTTTAAATAGACAGATATCTTTTTAAAAATTAACTACTAGCCATGTCTTGACAACGATTTCAAACAATGCTGTAGAGGCCAGTTATTTTTGCCTTATAATTCGGCAAATATGTTTTCTTTTTTGCGTCAATATTGAAAAATGTCGTCGGCGTCACGGTCGCCGGCGCACTTTTTACTTTTGTTTTTATTTTTCGAACGAGTGACACAGAAATGCTTTTTGGCCGTCGCCCGTTATCGGAAACAGAAGAAAAAATTTTTTGCGAAAGGTTTTTTGATGTGATACTTTTGTATTCAGATTTTTCAATCTGTGATACGTAAATCACGTCTTATCTTTTGCGAGCTGTTGAAAATAAAATAAAAATATCTCTATTCTTTCGTCTTCAATAGATAACGTAGTCATTTCACGTCATAGCAATTATGCTTAACGTCTCAAGAATTTACTGATTCGTATAAAATTTTATCTGTATGATATTACCCATTGTCAGTGAGGCGCACAATGGCCGTCCGTATGGAAAACCAAATATTATTCTTTACTACAATAGCGTATAATAATTTCGTGAAAGGTGAGCCGTTTTTAGTAAAAATTCAATATTTTCCGGGCGTGTGCGCGGCGGGTAGAGTCGTACAAAGAGCGGAAAGCAAGAGTTTGGAACATTTAACACGAACGTGGTTTTGCTAAATCGTCAGATACCTATTAATCTTCTTTGCTAGTTTATACTAAATGGTCCAATGATATTTCATTCCTAAAACGATTACAGTGTGGCCGTTTGATTATGCCATATTTGACAGCTGTCAAAATCATCTTAATGCTGTGACTTTTCTTTTATGACATGTCTTCTAATATGACCGTTTTTTAACTAACTAATTGGCCAGCCAAAGTAATATACTTAGTTTTTTTCTTATATTCCGAGTCAATGGCGTTTTCCCCGGTTAAAAAAATAATAAATCATAGGTTAAGGCCAACACACATCTATCGCCATCGCCATTTGGCGCGACATCATTTAACAACAAGAAAAAAACGATATTGCTGCAAACCGCGCCCGCTTCCGCTCCCCTTATCACGCCCTTTTCGTCTTGTGCCTCGTGAGTTTACCGCTCGCACTGGCACCACACAAGTCGTATCACATTAGACGCACCACCGAACGCAATGTTCGACTGAATTATTAAATATTATACCGATGTCGGCGTTTCTATTCATTTATATATCTAACTAGCTCTTAGCCGTCGGTTTCACCTGCTGGTGCAGAATATTTTTGCATACAAATTTACATGTGTACATACTCTCGAAAAACATGCCCCCCTTCTGATGCAGTTGGGTAAAAACCGACTTCCGCTCCGCTTATCACTCGCACTTACCCTCTTGCCACTCGTGAGTTTATCGCTCGCACTGGCACCGCACAAGTCGTATCACATTAGACGCACCACCGAACGCAATGTTCGACTGAATTATTAAATATTAAACCGATGTCGGCGGTGTGCTTTTACAGTTTCTATTCATTTATTTGTCTAACTAGCTCGTAGCCGGCGGTTTCACTTGGTGCAGAATATTTTTTCTTGCCAGATTAGACATGCTATTTGGTAAAAGATGGCGTCGTTTTTAATGTCATTTTCTGAGTCAGTTTTGATTGCACCTGTTTTAATTTTCAGTAGATTTTTTCATGTACCTACTAAGTATTCTATCTCCGTACAATAGGTATTATTAGGTATTTATTTTAGATGTAACTGGTATACAATGTATTTGCTCTAAAATCCGCATGTCAAGCGTAGTGAGTATCTGTGGCAAATACTACTGAGATGGGGATGCTCATGTCCAGCAATGGACTGTTGTGGTTTTTGAGTTTGAAGTTTAAGTTAGGTACATAGGCTGCTGTATAGTCACCTATAAGTATTGCCATCTTAGCACATAGCGCTAACAAACAAACACACAAACCTTATGCGCTTATGTTATACTTTGGTCAAAGAAAGAAGGCTTCTAATATTACAAAGTCGAGTCAGTGTTTTTGAGTTTGGTTGAGTGACTGCCTTTTGGGTGGTATGTTTGATAGAATAAAAGTGATAACAGACATATTTTCGATATCAAGTTCAAACTGGTTTTGAGCATCAGCATCAAAATGCTGCGTTGTTTTGCTTGTCTTGACTTTTGCTACTGGTTATTTATTACGTAACTAGCTGCCCGTCAGCGGTTTCACCCGCTGCAACCTATTACCTATTCCGCGGGGAAAAAGCATTAAGAATATTAGGAGGATGTTTTCCTGTCTTACCAAACTTTCTTACTGTACCCTGGTATGAAGTTGGTATGATTTTAAGGTTCTATGGTTATTATCACTAAAACTATTACACATATTTTATAAGGGTTTTTTTGCTCACAGTTTGTTCAAACTTCACCGAAATATCGGGAACCTACCTGATACTTTTGCGAGAGTTTCGAATTTAATTACTTAATTTCTCATACGACTTAATGTTGAAAGAAATTTGGGAAGTTAGAGCTACGCAATTAGAATATTTTATTTATTGAACCGTCGGGACCAGCAGAGCCTCTCTTCTCTGCCTCCGGCTAAGAGAAGCATCATCCTATTTGGTGATCTATGTAAGAAAAGGGTAGCATCGTTTCCTGGATGCAACACCTTTCACTCGCCTATCTGGCTGCCAAACGTAGTCATTAAAGCAAGTACCCTCCAATGGGAAAAGGGAGGCCCATGTCCAACTGTGGATCGTTGTGGCTGTTGATGAATCGAACGATAAAAAACCCCAAGGCTCTCCTATATCTAGATCAAGGCTGGAAACTCTGGTCGCATCAAATCGCATTCATTTGAATGTCTAGACACCTAAATGTATTCTAGCTATTGTAATACAATGACTGGGAGCTAAATAAGGCTACTCGTGCCTAGATTTTGGTCTAAGTCCTAGGCATTGAACAGTTTTTGAATGCCTAGTCGCTAGAATAAAAATAGGATGCATACGTACTTGGTCTGAAGTCAAGATATATATGTATCTTATACTTCTTATCATGTAGGACACCAAGTCGACTAACGACCTGATGAAAAAAGGCTAACAACGTAGATTTTAAAATAATGATAGTTATAGACAGCAACTGGAACCTACTGCTGAAAATTCTGAATAGAGACCGACAGAGAAGTAGTTAATCAACGCTTTATCACGGCAGATTCTCTTCACGCAGATTTTCTTAGCATTTTAATGTGCGAACATACCTACGCTAAACCTTCATAGTAATTTTACCTCTATCACCTTAAAGGTGAGTAGTTTCACCTCTCACCTCAGAAGCTGAACTATTCCGAAGTCAAGGTCATAAAATAGCAGGTAGATAGTCGAGGACCTGTAGCTAAGGGATTTGTATGTGTTGCGGATAAAGTTAAATTAATCATTTCACCGCTCTTAGTAGGTCGCTATACCTAGGTGTGTGCATTGTTCAGGAGTTTTTGTTTATTATCCCTTATGACATTTAATTTCCTTTAGTGACGAAGCAAAGTCTTTTGAATACGCCCAGATCAGTATGTAGTCACGCGGCCAGGATATCATTGGTAGTATCTCAAAGGTCTTCTTAGCTAAAATACGCCGGGGCAAGCCGAACAGCAGAAGGTGTTGGGAATTAGTTGCAGATGGAGCCCTGCCACGCCCTTGCTAATTGCGTAGGATAGGATAGAACCGCGGTTGCCCAGTTAGTAGTGGCGTCGCAGTACAGATGCCAAAGGTCGCAGGTTCAAATCCTACCTGCGGTAAAAATTATACACGTTTCCCAAAAAAGTGTTGGACCATGATTCACGTTATTGTACCGATTTACCTACGGTACCTACAACTTTTGGAATAACCTCACTGTACGGAAGATTTTCTTTACGTTGGTCAACCTGCGCTGTGATCTTGTTAGGTTTAAGGATCTGCACCCGGCGTCGGCCTCCGTTCTCAATATTTACCATGATCTCCGGTTACTTCCACTTTTACCCTTTCTCCACACTTGACCAGCGACACATTTTAGCATGTAATGGAATACACCGTGCCGCCATTGAATAATGCAACGCGCAAATTGTAATATTATGCGCTCGCGGCGAATTTGTCTGAGCGTCGCGCGCGCACGATATACGCGCATCGGCTAGATGCTTCGCAAGATTAGATAGGACAGGTTTGGCTATTGGGAATTGGTTTTCTATAGGATGACAGGTTTGGCTATTGGGAATTGGTTTTCTATAGGATGACAGGTTTGGCTATTGGGAATTGGTTTTCTATAGGATGACTCGTTGGAAAGCGCATAATATGAAGGCTACATTTATGTTGCATAGATTCTTCGAGCGTAGGCTAAAATTAAGGGCAATCCACCTGCCTGCTCCATGATCCGACGATATTGTCTGGCTTACAGGATCTCACTGGACATGGCACAAGGCCGTAAGGATTGATGCTGTAGATAATAGGTTTATTTCCTATAGATCTGAGGATGATGTTGGATGACACTGAAATTAAATTGTAGTACACTCACTCAGATGATGTTCTCAGTTCTTGTTAGATGATACGAGAATAAAATTGTTGTTGGTGATCGGAGATCTAACACATTTTTGGTGATAATAATACCTAGGTAGGTACTTGAGTTAACTTTCTGATCTATTTTCTACAATCATTTTATTTAAATTAGATTCATAGGTAGGTAAAGGATATTAATATTTTTCACGTTTTTCTGCGATAAATTGTCTTGTTACTTTTGGGCTCGCGGCTAGGTTCAACAGTTCTTTTATATGACAGCAAAGTTTTCATAACAGACTTGAAAACCATTCAGTGAACAATATTATTTCGTTCAACGACATTAATAACACGTTCCTTTAAAAGTGTAGATGTGATCGACTGTCTAGCATAACGGATTATTATAAGAATACATTACAAGACAGGCGCCATAACTACCAGGAGCGCATACTAATACAAGAGACAATGCTTAAAGACACCCATAATAGGGGAAACTAACATTAATGTTCTTCTGATAAAATTATTGGCCAGCTAAGGCTAATGACTCGACTTTGTATGGTCCACGTGCAGACGCTATAAAAATAAAACATTGTGTCTTGAAATAGCATTAAAACTTTGGACTGAGAAGCAAAGAATGAATTCTTATCAGTAGATTCTGTTATCTTAGTCTAGTGGTCTGCACGTTGGCTCAATTCTCGGGACGCACAAACTGATGTTAATATTTTCCCAGTATGATTAGGACATTGTAGCACAAATTAGGGGAGAAAACGGCGCGTGTGGCGGCTTTACGATTTTAACGCTTACCTGCTGACTGAAAATAACTGGTATCTCAGAGAAACTCAAGGTAACTAAGAAGATCTGAAGAAGACGATTAAAATTGGCTCGGAATCATATTATGACGTTCTTGTATCAGATTTTGCTGTTTTGATATTCTTATATTTTGAGATTTTTACAGTAGCAACCCTGGCTATGTAACAAGTGAAAATCATAAAAATCCTAATTAGGGTCGAGTGAACCTTTTGTAAACCCTATTTTGTGATTTTAGGCTGAACCATAAGATTTTTCGTAAGAGAGGTGAAGCCGTCGGTCCCGTATAACTTTGATCTTGTCAGAGGCTTGCTAATAAAAGACAGCTTTAACTGATTCAAAGGTGCAAAGGTGGTTCGTCGACACGGTGAACCACAAGACAAAAGAAGTACTCCCCTCTGCCCTAAGGTTGTCTGGAAGAAATTGCTTCTGCCTATTTGTACATTTCTTTTAAATTGTGTCTTTTTCTTTTTTGAAACCTTTCTGGGCAATAAAGAATATTCTTATTTTATCTTACCTACGTATGTTGCTTCTTCTTCTTTGAGTGGGACACCAAGTCGTCCAACGACCCGATGAACCCTGGTGTCAGAGTTTTTCAACCGCCTACTGCAAGTAGCAGGCCTCTGACATGGTTGTGTAACGACGACCGCCAATATAGACAGCAGCCGGGACCGACGGCTTAACGTGCCCATCCGAAGCACGGAACCATCTTGCTTTTTGGTCAATCAGGTGGTTCAGCCTGCAATATTCTAACCAGACTGGGAAAAAATTCACAAAATGATAAATACCAACTTTGTGAGTGATCTCACCGGGAATTGAACCCGGAACCTTTTGCGTCGCAGGCAGTCGTACAGTCTCTCACGCTAAATCATGAACAATTCCATTTTTAAGGTTTCTATTTCATTGTGATTGATGCGGACAAGCTGGACAAAACTATTTTGTACGATTCAGTAACTGTTGCTGCTTCTATGAAAGTAACAAATTATTGCTGTAAAATATTACAGTCTGAAAAAACGAAACCTTACTGAGTGAGTGGGAGAGACTGTACTAACCATTCGCCACATCGGCTGTCGTAAGTTGCTTGCATTGGTTGGAATTAGGCTTGAGTTGCTGTAAAATTGGGCCTCTTAAATTGTCTGAACGGTAAATGAGCTGTACGATCGATTGTCCTAATTGATATTGCAGTGGGTGTATCAAACAACGCTGATCGATCACGGATCATCGCATCGTCCTACGCAATTGCTAGTTAAAGACAATCGTTGTCCACCAACCGAAGCAAACTGTTTCAAGTGCTATAGTCACTAACCACATCCAAATTTATCCAAAGTTTACCTAGATTTAAACAAGGTCCTACAGGTTTTTTAATAAAATAAGCTACGTAGGTACGTATTTGCCGTGTGGTGCCGGCAGATTTAAATAGCACCACCCATTCTCTTCCCGTGGGTCGCAAGAGGCGGCCGAGGGATGAACCCTACTCAAACAGCCAGGGCCAACCGTATGGTGGCGGTTAATCCACCACAAAAGCATTCCCAAGGAGAGTTGACGTCTGGTAGGCGGCCGGTCGTAAAATTCAGCCAAATCCTTTTGCAACACGATTTTGTGTTCAACGAAACGTGTTGCGCCGACTCCAAGTAATTGGGATAAGGGCAGGAAGATGATGAAGCTACGTAGGTATTTGAAACGATTTTGTTCCATCGAGACATTTTCGCATTAGGATACATTGACACAGTTTCAAATAAGCACAGTACTTAAAGTCTCAAAAATATTAAATTTACCTATTATCGAACCGGAGTTTAGTTCCTAGGTAGAGGAAAAAATAGAAATATGGAAAATGGCCAAGTAGGTATTTTTTAGTTGAAGTTCCAAATAGGAAGGCTCATTGATATTATACCTTCTCTGAACTCACGTAGGTACTTTTACTCAGGTGTCAATTTAGGCCTAAAATGTACTTGTTTCTGTTTGTGTATTGCCCACCAGGCGCAAACTGTTTTAACACTAGACATCGGACTATTATTTAGCGGGTAAGTACCTACGGATAGATGCATCGGTGGGAAAGTTGCGCACGTTTTGAAAACACTATGTTCTAGTGATTTTCAGCGCTACTGCTTTTTTACGTAGGCCGTAGGCCATTCTGTGTTTCCTGCTTATACTACTACCGCGGCAACGTCCTTTTCTGCAGCTTCCAAACGCAGCGCCAACTTTTAAGCTTGCCAAAGGCCAAATCATCCTCCGCAAACAGTCGCTGACGAATGCTTTCTCTCGTAACATTGCAAGCAAACTGATCTCTGAGATTCTCTTCCAAGTTTCCCTTGAAATCACATTTAGTCGACATCTTCTTCAGAATTGTGACATAATATGCGATACCGCTAGAATGCTTGGTCGCGCTGCAAATGGTTTTCCAATAGAAGTGACAGCTCTTCGAAGGATTTTTCTTTCGGATTATTCGGCGTGCATTAATCCACAAGAAGCTCATAGCACTCTGCACCCACTACTGTAATCAAGGTGGAAACTTGCATTTCCTATTCCACCTTGTACACCTTAAAAAATTGCTCCATTCGCTCCACATACTGCGACCAGTTACCACTTCTAACATCGAACGCCTCCGATTTGCCGATAGACATCGTGACTTATTAAGTAGTATTGCGTACTAAGAAATACCATTTTTTGACTAGGGGTAAACTTAAAACCAGCAACGTGCTGTGTTTACACCCATTTATGCTCACGCGACCTATTTAAGAATGTATTACTTAATGTTTTTAAAATGTGATGCAAAATAAATATATACGGTTATATTTAATTAAGTACAAATCTCTTGAGGGTGTAATCTACTCACAAAACTAAACAACTTTTGTTAGAAACTATTCTTCGAAATATTTTAAAAAAATTGGTCCTTCCATACTAAGTGACACACTTTTTAGCATTTTTGTATGGGAGGTCCAATTTTCTTTTTCATATTTCGAAGAAAAATTTCAAACAAAAGTTGTTCAGTTTTGTGAGCAGATCACACCCTCTTAATTAAATGTAATCTATATTTGTATTTGTGTTTGTAAATATTAACTAAAAACGCGTAAACGGCTCAAATATCTTCGTCACCATTTTTGAAGAATATAGGGATAAATAATATAAATAATGCACGGGGAAATATAATGGCATCTATTGCAAGAATGAAAAAGATCAGTCAAACATCGAGGAGTTCCTACATTACAGGATACTTAGTTAATAGACATATATTTATTTTAATTAATAGGTGCCTATAAATGGGGGATAGTTAATCATAATTTGAGTTATTTATAGATCATTTTCAAAACGGGCAACTATCCGTACTGTGTCAATTTAGGCCTAAAAGGTAGGTATTTGCTAAGTGCTTATTGTAGCCTGTTGAATGTCTATTAAAGTCGTTTAGTTTTCCTTCTGACTTGTCTGAAACATATTCCTGAAAATCTCTAACTACTACATCAATAAATAGGTGCTTAATAAATTGTTTAATAGTTTTGGAATCAGCTAAGGTAGAGTAACAATTTTGAATAAAAAGCACAATTATATTTTAACGGAACAGAGCCCCAAATAAAAAAGCACTATTCATAATATTGACTGTGTGTTTGTACAGCAACCCCGCCTTGCCCCGCCCCTTACGCCTCCTCATTACCGCGCCAATTTGTACCTTATTCTATGAAACATAACGCCCATACGCCCTAATCAATTCACAATAAGGCCTATGACACGGTAGTGTGGTGTGCCAAGTTCGGTAAAAAGAATACCCTCGTATGTGAGACTATACCTACTGGTTTTAAATTTTACATTATCGGCCTTTAAAATTTTAGGTACTACTATTTTCAGTGTCTCTATTCTACTTAAAAATTCTAACTGATTATAGTTTAAATAATAGAAGAAAAGGCGAAGTGTTGCGCGGTGCGCCAAATGTTAAACTTTTTCGTTAGTATTACCTATTAACAATAAACTACTAATTTCCCTGCTTCGAAAGGCACGTTAAGCCGTCGGACCTGACTGCTTCTATGATTAGATAACTGTCTTTAATAGCAGTAGTTGGCAGCACCAGGGTTCATTCGTCAACTCGGTGTCACACTCGAAAAGAAGAAGAATCGGGTTGTTGAAGGACATAAATAAACTACCTTAGTTATAACGGGCGCAAATAAAGAACATATCCCGAATTGGCAACATTATTGTTTGCTACTCTACCATATAACAATTGAGCAGGATGTAGACAATAATGTTTCCAAATCAGGATATGTTCTTTATCTGCGACAGTTATACCTACTCTTGCTTTCCCACTAGACTTGGTGCACACTTCCCGTCTCTTCTTCTACAGATCTTCCGATGTTTTTCACCCGTTACAAAAAAAAACTACTAGAAAAAGGTTGCGTAGGTAATAACTATGAAGGTTGTGACAATGAATTATTAAGGTTATAAAATTGCGTGCCTTGTGAAATTGATTTATTTAATAACAAATTAATATAATTTATCGTTTTTATAATAGTTATATGCTTCTGTCGCCGATTGTTTCTTTTTATTAATATTAGAACACACGTGTTTAGAAGTAATATTAATTTTTCTATCTGTTTCCTCTACTTTTAATGTATTCTTGTATCGAATACAAAAGTCTCATCTCTTTACAGCATACGTAGAGAAATAACATTTATATCTAAAATCTTACTCATCTTCAGACTTGACTAATAGGTATATTTTTACTCTTTAGTTATTCAAAATTTATAATTTTCCTATTTTCATTGCATGGATAATCCACAAAATATGTAAGGAAAAGTCGTTTGGAAAATTACAGCTCATTTACAAAATCACGCTTTAAAAACTTTTTTCCAAAACATATCTCTCTTACTCCGCAATGTGTTCTGAATTTCCTCTCATTCCTTTTTGTTCTTATTTCAAAATGGAGAAACAAACGCGTGCGTGGGCGCAGCGTCCGCTTCCCAGCCAAGTTTATGTGCCACAGTTTATAGCGCATTAATTATTGTGCGCCGGATTCGGTGCGACAAACTTTATTGGAACAACTTGGCTGGTCAAATTGTTTTGGAATTATTGGGCATTGAGTACATTAATACGGGTACAGCAAGTAAGCTCTTTAGGTATGCAGGATTTCAATGGCTTCCAAAAGAGACTTTGATACATCGAGCCACTCTCTTTTTGTAGAAAATTAATTTTACAATGACTAAAGTTTGTAACTTTTGAGCCCGATCTATACCTGATCAATAGTTACTTTATTTTGAAGTTGATGATAATCCAATTGGTAGTAAAAAGCTTTTTGGCGATAATGATGAAAAATCTCCATAAGGTAATATTTATATGATTAGTGATGATTACAAAGGTAAATACTTTAATACTATCTGACACTTAAATAGGTAGGTACTTACTTAGATATAATAAAACGATAGGTACTTCAAATTCTCATAACGTTTTCCTAATTGACCTATAACTATACTATAACGCACCAAATTCGGTGTTTTACGATATCTCCTTAACAGCATTATTTCCATACACGGAATAGTGTCTTTTAGGCCTTATTCGTCGAATAAATTGTCTTTAATAGTACCTCTGTCCATTACGAAGACAGCAGTGACAACTATGCAGTTAGTTTTCGAGAAATGTAAATGTTTTGCAGGTTTAATATTGTTTCTGTTGGTTTCCTTGCCATTATGTGTGACATTTTATGGGTATTGCGGATTGTGGTAGGCATTTTGTGGTGTCTGTGGCTTTTGAAATGTGCACTGTGCTTCTGCACAGCGAAAGGTCTGGGTCATAGATCCTTTAGTTTATTGTATCCATCTATGGTCTGGGTAGTTTAGTTCTATTTGTGTCCGCCTGTTTTGTTCTAATTTGTTTTGTACCTACGCATATTTCTCATAATTAGAGACATCTTACTAAACAGCAGTAGTAGGAGTTATACCTATATATGCAGAATGTAGCGACGACGTCTAAGCATTTTTTAAACTGTATGTTATCACGAAATTAATTTGACAGATCAGTTATTCTACTTCTTCATCGGTTTATCTACCTACCTATATTTGCTTTACTAAACTTTAATCGTGTATTAATTCGTAGCTGTACCTACATTTCTATTTACCAAGAAAAAATATAACTTTTCTCAAACATGCTAGGAAATATGACAATTTATTTCAAGAAAACAATCCAGAAAGTTTGACATTGTGTGTGATTTTGTAATTTCTGAACGATATCTTTTTTACACACCAGCAATGAATTCCAATACAACTTTTCTGGCGCGATATCGAAATCGTTCAGAAATTACAAAATAAAAAAAGAATAACTTCTAATCCACATCTTGACTTAGTAATCAGTAAAACAACTTTTTATATCAAATTACTATAAAATAAATTAAAATCTTTATAATTTCCTAGCATTTTTTTGAGAAAAGCACTATGTAAGCCTCGGGGAAAATGACTTTGCCAGACTCGTATTTTAAAAGTCCTCGTCTGCGGCTCGGACTTTAAACTCTACTCGTCAGTCAAAGTCTTATTTCCCGTCCTCGTCAACAACCTACTATGGTTTTATCTCGCCGACTTCTTACATAATGGTTATGTTACAACAACCATTTCGTCCATATTTATATGGGTAGGTACTCACTCTTACCTCTAAGGACATGTTCTAAAATTAATTACCCCGATCTAAACTGCTCTTGTCTCGTAGGTAGATACTTTATAGTGTTCCAAGAACTCCGTAAGAGGTCTTTATGTCCTTGACTGGTAAAATATCGGCCTATGTAACCTGACACCGCGATCGCACGTAGGCCGACCTCACAACGCAAGACACGATACAGAACATGTAGTCTTATGGTAAAAGAGTTTATTGGAGATATTACTTTTTAGTAGATCTATGAAGGTATGAATTTTTCCCCCTACCTTGAGGTTGTCTGGTAGAAATGGGTACCTAGCTATAAGACCGCACGCATTGTACTATTTGTTTTATTTCTGTTTGTTAGTTTCATGTTTTATGTGCAATAAAGTGTATTTATTTTATGTTATGTTAAGGTACATTTTACTTAATAATAATACTCGTAATATCATACTCTTTCTGTGGACGGACGTCTAAAAAAAAGGCGAATCGATTATTTCTTTATTATATGTTGTTTATGAGTTGTTTGCTTTGTTATTGGATGCAATTCTAACAAAATTTCCTTAGGATTTGGTAATCAAACCTTCTATTGGTAGGTATATCTAGAATTTGATTCCTAGTAATTTCCTTAATGATTTTCCGTCTGTCAGGATCACAGGTCAGGATAATGGTTATCAAATCATTACTTTTCTCATAAATTTCATTTACCTACTTCAGGTTATTCATAAATCACTTCGAACTCGTTTATAAATCAAGTTTTATCATTATTTTAATTACCGCAATATTCATGTAAATTTTAATTTATCTAAATGTCCTTATTATACACGTTATTATTAGTTATCTAATTTATCATTGAGCATTAGGAATATTTTGCATATTGCCTAAGTCATAGTAATTTAGTTTTGTCTTTAGTTTGATATTTTTGGGATTTTAATTTGAACAGGTGAAAATTTACATACAAATCAAAGATTCAGATAAAGTTTTAAGTTATTTATTATAACTGTATATTATTATATATGCCTACTTTATAAGATTTCAGTCAAATAAATACAAGGTGATTCTTCTTTTTTAAATTAAATATCACTAAAATTGTACAACAAAGCTATTTACAGTTATATCACAAAAACAATATATTCGAAAAGATCCTATAGTCTTAGTAGTATCACTTCTACTTACAGTCTGTTCGATCCAAGTGGAATTTTTTGAGAAAGATTCACAAAAACGTAAAAACGCGTATACCTTAGTTGCGTCACTATTCAGTTCGTATACCAACACAGTCAACTTCCAAAACTTTATACCACATGGAAATGCTAAATGTCTAAAACTACTAAAATGACTTGAGGATGATTATAGCTAACACTTCACGTGATCACTCCGATACACAAGTCCAGCTGTTCACAGCTTTTCGAATGCTCTGGAGTTCGTCAGCATTTCTCTGGTGAGTCTCCAGACTTGCTTAGCAGCGTTTTCAAGAGCCGTCGGCGACTTGCCCTTGAAGAGATCCACGTGCGGAAGGAAGTAGTGCGGACACCGACGGCATTGCAGCGAGGATATCAGCTGAAGGAAAATCCCGTTGATTCTGTCCCCAATAGCACCCTCATCCCACTCGTGCTCTCTCGGATGCTTCTCGCATTCGTATAGCAGAAGAGTTTTCATATGATAGCACGTCACCGGGTTGCCAGGCAAGTCTAAGTGCCGATCTCTGATTGTCTTTAAAATGCTCAAGCACTTCCGCCGGCAACCGCCTTGGAGGAGGCGATTTTCAGCTTCCAGGAAATTTAACACCCAAGCGTCTCCCTCCATTGCGGAATTCTTTCCTTGCAGCGCTAGGCATTCTTTCGATAAGAGATCAAAACCTTCTGTCTTCACCTCAGCCACTATGTTCGGGTGTGGCCAAGGAATGGCCGGTAGAGGCCAATGCGCGGCCGACCTTGGCCAAAGTCCAGCGCATTTAAATGCTGGCGTAATCTGCACTATATACCTCTCGCGAATTCTCAATTTCACTTCTGTCGTTTCCGCAATCATTTTGACACAATCTCTATAGGAACACTTGTCGCACGCTTGGGCAACTAACGTCTGGAACCTCGATCTGATCTTCCTCGCTGATAAGTATCCGGAGGCGGTGATGAACTCGACCCAAAGGGACATGGACCTCTTTCTGCCGTCGCTCAGCTTGAGCACGGCACATCCTGGCAGTGAACCGTCATCGACAAAGTTCAGAACACCCATTTGGTTCAGATAGATCACAATTTCAAACTCATGCGGCGACACCACTTCCAAACCATCGAAGCGTCCATTGTAATCCGTCAAGGAGGAAATAAACCTCGGCTCCTGGAGTTCCACTTCTTTGAGCACATCCTGAACGATCCTGCAGACTTCGTGAATAGTTTTGGCGATTTGAGCTTTCCTGTTGGCGACCCGCTCGTTGTAGTACTTGTTCATCTGGTAGACGAGCTTGGATTGGGCCGCCATCATCTCAGGAGGCACGAGCATCTTGGCAGATGATGACTACACGGACATGATACGGCGGCGTGTGCGCGCGCGCGATACTAAATGCCGACTGAGCCGTGTCAGGTGTAAAGCCGGTGTTACGCCCAAGGGATCCTGTTCGACGAATCGGCGAGAAGTTTTCTTGCTCGTTCGCTCTTATGGCGTC
Source organism: Phthorimaea operculella (assembly GCA_024500475.1). NCBI lineage: Eukaryota > Metazoa > Arthropoda > Insecta > Lepidoptera > Gelechiidae > Phthorimaea > Phthorimaea operculella. Next base: position 647,441 of record JANFCV010000190.1, read on the forward strand.
TTTTTGCTTGGTAGAGTAGGAGGGGCGTCGGTTTGCGTTTGCGTTGCGTGGTGTCGTCTCGAGTATTGATCGCGTGTAGGCCCCGCCCCTAGTGTAGTAGGTATTGGAATGCCGCAGTGCTATGAGCCGTGGTATGGAGGTTGTAATCACATGATTACGTTAGCAGCCCGGTCATTAATTCGGTAGCTGAACAGGCTTCAGCGTTTAATGACAACATTTTTGTAGGCTAGTTAGATTACAGCGAATTTGCTCATAATGATCATACTAATTTTTAGAAATTACGCCCTATTTTAGAAATTAATTTGTAATTATTTGAAAATTATGCTGTAAACGCGGTAAATTCTTACTTACCCATGTACGATTTCGTCATTAGGTATGTATTTTTCCATACATAGTACTTTAGAAGATTCAGAAAGACAAACTTTTGAATTAACTTAGTTAAGAGTTATTTCATCACTATTCTTTCTGGACGTTCTAGACTGCTAATTACTATATTTACCTTATCTTTAAAAATGTTCTTTTCTTTTTATAAAAAAAACTGGAAATCGTTATCATTAGGTATGATCAACAAAATCAATATTATCTACTGGCTACCAAATTGGCTTGATCAATCTCAAGAGAATATAACTATCTAACTTTTGAATAAATTCCCAGAACTTCACGTAAATCTTTTAAATTGTGTATCGCAAGGAATCTTGTTTCTTTAGGGAATGTTGTGTAAGGAAAGATTTCTTAAATTGTGTAGGTATTTACCTACCTGTTTTATACTCTCAAAAGATAAAACTAAAACAACACATACAGAAAACTAAAGAAAGATAGATCCTATAGTATATTTAAGGGTGACTTGGGACTGCAATGTAAGGTCGACATTTTGTGTGCATGCCTGATTTTATTAAATAACAGCCTAATTCCAATGCCTTACACGACAACACTTAAAACATCCAAAAACCTATTTACAGATCTAAAGCCCACGTCTACCAATAAATTCTGGATTCCCAATAACTCAGTTCGCTTAGGCGAGAATAGACTATTTCGGTCCTGGATTGATGTCTCTCGGCCGCGTGATGGATGGGGAGTCCTTGCGTGATTTACGCGCGGCTGTCTCCTCACGATTCATATAGCCCTGGTACTCTGGTAGCTGGATGGAAAAAGGATCATCTTTATGTGTTCAGGAAGTGGAAGCGACAGTTATGATTGGGACGTCTGCTGGAAGAGCAGAAATAAAATTGTTAATGTTAGTAAATCAAAGTGCGATGCGAATAGTGTTTCTGCAGTGTCCATATTTGGAGTTGTTCATGTTAACATGAATTGTCCTTCTAATTTAGACTTATGCGGTTATTTGTAATATTCAGAGCTCTTTTTTCCAATGCATTTCTTCATTCAAGCTCTGGGGGTATTATTTTTGATGCTATACTTAATCTGCCTACAAGCATCATGTTTAAGTACAGTTCCATCCTTTATTTTATGTCCTACTTGCAAGTGAACTTTATTATACTTCTGTGGGATAAATTTCGTTATGTGGGTACTAAAAGTCATAAGAAATCTAAAACTGCTAACTTCAAGCACAGCAGCAGCCATTCAATAGTGTTTATGCTAGAGTATTATGTTACCCGAGAAGGTTCTATCTAGTTTCTACGTTTACCTAGAGGACAAAAAATAAAGTTAGCCATAACCAAAATCAGAGGCCTACTATTAGTACTTGATAAACGGTTGAAAAACTATGACACCTGGGTTCATCAGGTCATTCGCTGGCATCTCACACGATAGAAGAAGAAAAAAGCTTCGTAGATACCTAGTTATCTACCGTCTTACATTCCTAAGAATCTGTAATAGCCTCGGGGCGAAATACCATAACACCGCCATAATCCCATGCAGTGCCCATTGTTTATGACCCCCTAGTACGCGTGCGCGAGCAGCAAGATGGCGGCGGCCGGCCCCGCCTCTTCCGGCGGAAGTGCGCCCCCTTCCTTCCGCCCTCGCGTGCTACCCTGGTGCCTTGGGGATTGTTTGTTTATGGTGGAGGTGGCGTAAAGGGGAAATGGAAGGCTTTTTAAAAATCCTTTATAGAAAAAATGCTTTTCTTTCAAAGCTGTTCCTTCAATACTATCTTTTATATTTAATCTTTTCATCCTTTATTTTTTTGGAGATCCTTAATGAAGGTTTTGAAGATCCACTTAGATACTCGTATTGGAACGTCCGTTTGGTAGGTATATTTTATTGTTTAGTAGGTTACCTGCTCGAAGGTAATTCATTTAAAAATATAATCATAGTAGATCGAAGCACTCGTATGTTCAGGCGTGATATATTTTCATAATTCCTTTAGGTATTGGTCAGTTTTCATTCGAATAGACTTGCTGGATTACTGTGAATGAAACTGGCAATAAATCGTCGAGGTAAAATGTCGTAATTTGCTCCGAATTATTTCACAATAATCAACCAAAACAAAATGTTTTGCGAAGAAATATTCGGAGTGTTTTCACCAGTAAATTTTGCAAAGGCATTCGCAAGAATTTCGCGCAATCATTGCACCGCCTACGCTCGCTCGGTTAAGAATTTTGAAGATGTTCACCCAAAAAAAACATTAGGTATGTACTTTTCTTAAACGCCTGGCTAAGTTTACCTATTCGTAACCTAAGAAAACGATCCAAGAAAACTTACAGTCACGGTTATTATTCGTAGAAGTTACCTTACTTCCTAGTCTAGGAGGCAGAACCGAAAAAAAAAATCACACTACTAGTAGGTACAATAACCTAATTTCTCGGTAAAGTCGGAGATATGGAAGTTTCAACGGAAATATATTAAATAATCATCTTATTACGTTCCTACTTATTTCAAATTCAATATTTAGGATTTTGTAGGCAGTTTTAATAGCTTGTTTAGGTCGTTGTTACAAAATTGCGGATAGTTTAACGTCAGTTACATTTAGTTACCCAAGAAATAACAAACTGCAAGCTTCTTAGGTACATTTAAACTGACTGCTTTACGTCACTGCCGTTTATACGGGTACCTATATGGTTAAGCGTGAAAAGGGTACAGTTGGCGTACATTATTTTCTTGATGATTGGAAGAAAATATTTTTCAATTTATTGCTTTATTTTGAATATGTTTGATACACCAGTATGACAAGTTAAATCCCACTCATCGGACAACCCTAGTCAGAATGTCATGTGTCAGAAAAATAGCATGAGCCGATCCCACATAGCATGGTAGGTATGGTGCAAGGTAGAAGAAAGTTTGGCAAATACCTACACTGCTCTTCCTATTTAACAAAGAGCAGACAACATTTTTTTTCCGTTCTACAATATTTGGTGCTTGTTGTCGGCGTTATTTCTTGCTTCTCGTTATGTATGCTATCAGAAAAGGGGTTGATAATAAAATTAGAATCATAAGAGTATTCAAATTGTAACAGAAAGAACAAAATTAAAACTATTTGCATTAAGTAATTTATCATGAACGACTCTACATATCACGGTTTTCGTTGTCAGTACGTAACTGTAATCTGCTCTACATCGTTTATAATCAACAAAACACAGTCCAACGATCTATCTACAATTTATCACTCGCAATCGCTATAAAAAACCCGTTGATGATGATGATAATGATTAATTTGTGTCGAAAAATCCTAACGTACACTTCCATCGCTCACTGTACAGAAACAAAATTAACGCAAAACATCGAGTGGCGATATTCGCGTATTATTTATGGTGCTTTCGATCCGGTATCATGTCGTATGAGAGCCGCGCACTGGATACATCCATCACCCCCCACCGCTGAGCAACGACTGGGGAGAACTCCCCTGAGGCGCGCGGGGAGGGGGTACGCCCCGCCCATTGGTTGAGACGCGCTCAGAAACAAAATGGCGCAAGGAGTGTTCCACGTTCAAATTGAAACAGGACTCTGCCTCTTTGGCTTTACGGCGGATGTTGTTTATGTAGCGAATGAGTAATGTAGGGATGTGCAAAGTCGATGTTTTTTTGGTGGAACATTTTTTCTCGTAATTGGATTCTGCATACGCTGAGATAGCGAAAAGGCACAGGATTGAGTCGTACATTGTCCAATGTAATTATTATAAAGATTCTGATAAGATACCTTTCTTTGTTTCGAAGGTGCATGTATTCGAATATTTTTATCATTAACGTGATCTCAGAAGGAATGTTTTAACGAAATCATTATGAAGCATTTTTATGACTTACTTTGGTACATAAATTATGGATATTTTCTTTATCTCTTGACAATTATCTGGAAGTTACACAAAGTTTTATTTCTTGTTTGTACGCGTTTATTTCGTTTGGTCGGGTTGTTACAATTAAGAATTAATTAAATTAAGCTTGGCTTGTTTACTGCAGTGCCCGGTAGCCGTAATTTGGGCGGGACTTGAACCCGGGACCGTAAGATATCTGGCTGTGCTCAGCTAACTGAGCTACCGGAATAATATAGCACTGTGAGGAACTGGAATCCCAATTCATCTGAAAGAAGTTGTACTTTATTAGTTCTTAGTTTAGTAGGCTAAGTTCAATAGACTATTGTTTTTATTAAAACTCGAACTTTAGGTATATAGTGGTCACCTTTATTGTTCTAGGTGTCAAAACGTTGCTTACAATTCGTTTAAAGGCTACTTATGATGAGTTGATAAAATGTTGCAAAAAGCTATAAAAAACCTATAGCCTCCCGCACCCAGCCTGCGTAGTTTAGATAAGGCGGCAGTAAACATATAAGTGTTATCTACTAGTTGCGGCTGTTAACAGTTTCTACAGGAACCCTTACTTTTAAAACCGGTTAAAGAGGAACCACAATTTGTCGAAAACGTTTGAGAAATTGATGATGTGCTGACAAGTGCCATAGGTACAAGGAAACCTTAGTCTAAGGTGAAACGTCATGTCATACAAACGAACGACTGAGAATCAATCGACTTAAACATGGGCTACAGAACAATTTATTTTTTAAAAAGAAGATTACCTACGTGAAATTATATTATTAATTTCACGTAAATTTGTCGCGAAACTACTTAGGGTTCAAAGATAATCAATATTTACTCTGCAATAAAATCAAACATAGGTACCTACCTATTTGTTGCAGTAGTAGCACCATCTCATCGTCATCCTGCCTTTATCCTAAATCAGTAGGGGTTTGAGCACAAAATCATCAATTGGTAATCACTATCAATTCAATCAATTGGTAATCTACAATATTCTTAGAAGATCGTTCTTTCTGCATTGGCAACTTGTGTAGATATAAAAATATTGAATTGCTAAAAAAAGAGCCAGCCTAAAGTTCAGAAGTCATTGACTAACTTATTTTTAAAATTATGGCCTAACCCCGAAATGGCCGTACCAAACTGTTGATTACAAATGGCGCAGATTAGTTTCCATAACCACAAAAACACGCAATACGTCACCGCGATTTACTCCGCGGCTGAAGAGATCAACTCGCGCGCAGCGACATACGACTGCTGTCTGCAAAGGATTAGCAGATCAGCAAGAAGTGTAATAAATAGTGAGAGATGTCGTAAATATTGCAGTTGAATGCCTGCATCTCCAGTTTCGGATAAAGATTTGAAAGTTGGGGATACTAATTCGATGTATAGGTAGTAGCATAGGTCATCATCACTAACTTAAGAGTTTCGCTCTTGTCGGTGGATTAATATCCAATCTGCTCTCTTTTGAGCCTTCTCTTTAACTTCATTATACGACATGACGCCTATCTTTTCCTTGACGTGGTCCATGTACCTACGCGCGTCTAGGACGCCCTCTCCCTCTTCTTCCCTCAATCGTCCCTTCAATTATAGTTTTTAGCAGATCGTCATGTCGTAATAAGTATCCCAGCATGTTTCCTCTTCTGTTTTCTATTACGTTCAATATAGTCCTTTTCTCCTTTCCTAGGTTTAGCACTTCTTCGTTCGTCTTTCTATCCGTCCAACTTATTCGAATTAAAATATTAAAGAAAATAATAATGAAACGACCGCTGTCTGCGCAGGATTAACAGATCAGCAAGAAGTGTAATAAATAGTGAGAGATGTCGTAAATATTGCAGTTGAATGCCTGCATCTCCAGTTTATCCGGTCATATTCTTGTGCGGGACACCGTGTAGACTTACGAACCGATGAACCCTCGCGTAAGAATTATTCAACCGCCTACCTACTTCTACTAGTAGGCCTTAGACATGCGGTAACGACCGCTGTTTGAGTAATCAAATCAATCATCTTGTACCGGAGGCTTAACATTAAATTTCCTCTAAAGGATGGAACCATCTTTTTAAACAATCAGGTTTTTCCGCCTGCTATGTTCTGAGCAAACGGGGGACAAGTTCATAAACCAACAAATATTAACTTTGTGTGTGCCCCTTCCGGGAATCGAATCTATAGCCTCCAGACCAAAGGTGAGACCATTATACCACGGAGGCAAATACGACCGCTGTCTGCGCAGGATTAACAGATCAGCAAGAAGTGTAATAAATAGTGAGAAATGTCGTAAATATTGCAGTTGAATGCCTGCATCTCCAGTTTATCCCTAATGATGGCTAATATGGCTATGGACGTTGAAGATTTGAAGGTTGGGGATAATCACTCGATGTATAGGTACCTACTTAGTAGCATAATATATAATTGATCAAAAAAGAAAATTGTAATAATACGACCGCTGTCTGCGCAGGATTAACAGATCAGCAAGAAGTGTAATAAATAGTGAGAGATGTCGTAAATATTGCAGTTGAATGCCTGCATCTCCAGTTTCTCTCTATCCCTAGTGATGATTACGGAGGTGTAAGGTTTGAAAGTTGGGGATAAATCAAAGTTGTAATCCAAACGTCGTCGTCTTATAAAATATTTTCCTAAGTTAGATAAGTTTCACAAACTGCAATAAGTTTCGGTTCGATCTGGTCTTCTCAGAACAACTTCCAAGCCCAGACTATACTACCTCTTACCTAGCTCTCCAATGTACCTATTTACCTATAGCCTAGTAGATACGTTTAAAGATTTAGGGTCGGTATCCTGTGCAGTGCAGTAATTTCACTCCAAATTTTTAGTTACTTTTTGGTATTCTATGATCTTTAGTTTGACAATGGGCCCCAAGATCTTTCTACTGCCCACTAGCACAACAGACCATACACATTGCACTAGACATGTCCCTAGTACTATCAATGTTGCCGCCACACACCTTAGCGAGATTTGCACGTCGTCATCACGCGCGTAGAAATGATCACTGGTATTCGATCATCACCGGGTCGTTGGACTCGGTGTCCTACTCGAAAAGAAGACGGATCCTTGCACGACTTAAAGAAGATAAAATACCTAATCCTAATATGTTTGAACAGTTCTATATCAGTCCTACATTCGCATAGGTATGGCTTCAATCTTCTTCTAAAGTGCGACCGTAGCGAGCGTGCGCGCACTAATAGGCAGCTTGTCGCGATCGATTAAGGACCTTTACCTATGCGTGACGTGCACGTCATCACGCGCGTAGAGATGACCAAATACCAGGGTTCATCGAATCCTTGGACGACTTAAAGAGGAAAAAGAATTCCTAATATTCTATATCAGTCCTACATTCGCATGTGGCTCCAATCTCCTGCTAAAGTGCGACCGTAGCGAGCGAGCGCGCTCTAATAGGTGGGTAGTCGCCAGGGTTCATCGGGTCGTTGGACGACTCGGTGTCCCACTCGAAAAGAAGAGGAAGAAGTCCAAATATTCTTGAATAGTTCTATATCAGTCCTACATTCGCATATGGCTCCAATCTTCTACTAAAGTACGACCGCAGCGAGCGTGCGCGCACTAATAGACGGGTTGTCGCCAGGGTTCATCGGGTCGTTGGATGACTCGGTGTCCTACTTAAAAAGAAGACGAAGAATTTCAAATTTACTTGAACAGTACTATATCAGTTCGCATATTAAGGCTCTAATCTTCTACATACTAAAGTGCGACCGTAGCAAGAGTGCTCGCACTTATAGGCGGGCGCGGGCCTTTGTGCGTGATTTGCACGTCGTCATCATGCGCGTAGAGATGATCAAATACCAGGGTTCACTGGGTCGTTGGACGAGTTGCTGTCCCACTCTTAGAGAGGAAGAAGAAATCCAAATTATCTTGAACAGTTCTATATCAGTCCTACATTCGCATATGGCTCCAATCTTCTACCAAAGTGCGACCGTAGCGAGCGTGCGCGCACTAATAGGCGGGTTGTCGCGATCGATTAGCCGTGCGCGCGCGCCGCTAGACGGTGAACGTGACACACAGACACGCACGTGTGTGTATCGATATACATACAACAAACGTTTATAAACACACGTGGAAGAAGACATATCTATCTGTGGATGGGTAGGAATCTAGTTAGAAACGGATGTTCTTAGACACACTTAGGTTCTCATAGATAGATCGCAATTCAGTGTGATCGCAAGCGCGATGTGATATGAGTGTTTGTTCCATAAGTAGGCTACATTTACCTACATTGCAAAAAGCCATGCATTTTTGTTAGTTGATCAAAAACATGTTAAAAATTGCACATACCTAGGTAATCAGCAAAAACATTTTCGACAATCTAGTGAAAAACTAAGACAAAATTTAATTTAATCTGGTGAAATACATGACATACCTACCTTAAAGACTTCCATAAACCTCTTACAGCTAGCAGCGTTTCTTGGCAAACCGTCAACTCCTATAATCGAGTGAAAACAACCAAACCTTGATCCTTTGTTCCGGCGACTCGATAAATCAACCAAGTCTAATTTCACAACATGAAAGATGAAGTTTTCAGCTTCAGACCAAAACGAGTAAAACGGTTCACATCAAACATGGCGCTTGCTATGCGATTGTAGATTTTGTAGTTATTGAAATAGAGTTTCAGTCCACTTGAGTGGGCAAAAAAGTGAAGAAATAGAGTTGCTAAATAAGATACAAGCAGATGTATTTAAAAAACAAAAGCCCGACTGCAGTAATTTCAATGTTATATTTTGCGATAAAAATCCGCCATCTTGAATTTATGTACAGCCTATGTCTCTCACGCTGCTGAGACCAATCTAACGACACTCACATGTCAAAATCCACCCAGCCGTTTGGGCTGTAGCCCTTGAAAACGATTTTTTTGATAAATATCATAATATAATATCATCATACATACATGTTTATCCTCGAAAAACATAACCCTCCTGAGTCAGTCGGATAAAAAAGTGAAGAAATAGAGTAAAAAATTAAACGGTGTTGGTGGTGTGTTCAGAGAAGGGAAGTCCTAATTAAATCGCCATACATCACGGGTGCGCCCGCGCCGCCAACGCGCGACGCTCCACCGAGCCCTATTATCGGCTGGGCTACTGTTGGTTTTCAATGGCAAAAAACTTTAAACTAGATCTAGTAACTTTGACAAAACCATCTATAGACAACTATAACTCGATTTTTTTTAACAAGCTTTGTCAGACAATAACAAAAAAGGAACTATTCAGCGCCAAACGTCGTCAAAAATAAAACGTAACAATGTAATTTTCAGCAACATGCTTCGTCAAAATTAGAGGAAAAGAAACTTACTTTCAGCAATACGCGTCGTCAAACTGTTGGTTTGTCTTCGAGAAGAATAGAAATTAGGAGCTCACTTAATTATTCCAGGGAATTGGCAGCAGCGTTCCCTGTGAATGAACACATCTTGCACTGCGCTCGCCAATCCACCTGCCAAACGTGGTGAGTATGGCAATTTCCCCCCAATAGATACGGGGGAGGCTCATGTGTAGCAGTGGACTATTGTGGCTGTACAAGAAAGGAAGGAAGTCACTTACACGTTACATTACACACCTTATCTATAGTTTTTCCTGCACGTCTTTGTTGTCGCGAGTAGGTAACAAGTAGAAAAATGTGAGGTGAAAGCTTCTGGATTTATCTGTGGTCCAACTACCTTGCCTTGATATTAGTTTCGATGAATTCATTATTCTAGTACTACCTGATTAGGATAGGGGTGGTAGAATTCTTAGCCGCTACCACTTGGCACTAAAGGCAGGGGCAGGAAGATGATGATGATTAATTCATTATTTCGGTTTTTTAGGTGAATTTACTTTATCTGTTACCCCTGGACAACGTATGGTGCCACTCTGTCCTTTGTGAGTGTTTAAAAATGTGCTAATGGCAAGGTTTAGTTTGTTCTTAAGTTCGTTTAGGTTTTAAGGTACAGTCGCACATGCTGCTATCTGAAATAAGCTTTGAGTTTTTCTCCCCATCGGATATTACAAGATAAAATTTTCGTTGCTCAATATGGATGTTTGCCTCAAACTCATTGATTGTCAAAAATCATCCACGTATCTCGTTCGAGAGCCCTTGGTACCGCCAGCACCCCATTTCGCAGTTATTCAAGTGTAACGGTTAATAAATCCGGCGTCATCGTCGCCCGCGCACTATTCCGGGATTCGGCTTTTTATAACACGACTCACGAGCTGTACCGAGAAAGAGTGTTTCCTTTTACTGAAAATTATGTAAGTTACTTTTAATTTTTATGATTGGCTTGGTGATATTGATGGCGTCAAACAAGAAACCATTTTTGTTCTAGACTATTCAGTAGGTATGTTACGGACTATATAACAATAGGTAACAGCCACAACAGTCAATTGCTGGATATAGACCTCTCTCTATCGAGAGGTTTGCCATGCTCGCCATCACCACGCTTGGTAGATGGATTGACCAGCGCAGTGCAAAATGTTGCTTTTACAGGGGACCCTACTGCCTATTCCCTGGATAACTATCCCATAGTTGCTTTTTACGACACCCACGGATAGAATTTGGGTGATGCTATTCTAAGCCGGACTCGATCACCTAAAACAAACCAAAACGCCCTCTCATTTTGCATAAACGGAAACTAAATGCGAGCCGTGCATATTTTAACTTCACAAACCTTCATCAGTCTAAGGGCTAAGGGTTTGCGCAGACGCAGCGACACGCGATCTTATCGCGGCGGTAAATAAGCGCGGTGACAAGCGCGCCCATTACGGTGGAGCAGGGAAAAATGTAGGGAGTAGGGTTAGGAAAGACGTGAAGGACTTTTTGGATGAATATTGTTATAATAATTGTTTTATTTCGATCTCGAGGGTTACATGTGTATTGCAATTAAAGGAGACAGGCTAACAACCTGTCACTAAAATGATGCATGACAATAGCTAAAACGGCCCTCAAATATTTGTCAGACGTGGCGGTGGCGATAAATACCGTATTTTTACGGCCGTTGACGCTCTGGTTACCCCGCATGGGATAAAGACGTGACTTATGTATGTTATTTCGATAGGATCTTCGATGGAATGTTGAAAGAATTTATTTGACTGAATTCAGACTAGTAAACCAAAAAAAGTACAATAAAAATAAAGCTGCAACTTGGATAGATATTTGCCAGTTTGCCTACCTATTAGGCTAGACTAAAATAAACTATGTCTGTCTAGCGGTCTCTAGACAAGATTTCTTCAGATCGGGGTAACTTGTGCACGTAGGTTTGGTTTCACTTCCAACTATTTTTGTGTTTTGGTCAATATTTTAACAGCTTAGCTATCCAGGCAATTCCCGCTTTAGAAATAATTTATGTACTATCCTATTTCTGCTGTCGGTACCATAACAAGGTTAGTCAAGCAGAATGTAAAGGACTATGTCATCGCTACCCCACCGCTCGCTTACCATACCACAACACAACAAATGCTGATTCGATAAACGGTTTATCTAAACCCAAATTCGTAAAAAGAATCTGCGACATTCTAAAACCTTAAAGCTAATGATTTGGTGATCGAAAGAGACATTATCTACTCTTCACAATTTCAACTTCACTTCATAAGAAGTTCAGATTTGTAGCTTTTTAACTTACCTATATGTACTTGCATTTGATCGAATAAAGAGCTGGTTGGTTGATTGATCTAGACTAAAACAAGAGTAAATAAAATAATGTTTTCTGAGAGAATGATCAAACAGATTCGCACCATACCTACCTACTGCATTGTAAACCATAGTAGGCTCAGACTTTTGCTAGAACGCAAGAAAAGGCCAAAACGTTAACCTTTACCAGAATTCACTTTTAAAAATTCAACGATATTTTTATCGCAAAGGTGTGAACTGCGTCCTTTTATTTTATAGTTGTCCCTCGAAATGCCCTTATAAGGTCCCTATAAGGGCCCATAAAGGGACATTAACGGACAACTCTAATTGTTGCGAATAGGCGTTGGGTTTCGACGAATTTTATTATTTCGAAAGAAAGTGGACTGTAATATTTTAGCGAACGAAAATTTGCCTGTAGATTAGATAATGAATATGACCGCGGCGCGGAACGAACAAGGTACAGAATAGGTGCCGAGGGCAAAAACAATGAATTAAAATACCACTGACCTTTTGATGTACGTTCGACCGTAAGAAAGCGCCTCGACTCGCCGTTCTGGGGATCCCCTCTGCACTATGATCTGTGCTCAGTCTGAATGTTCCTTTAGTCCGATTTTAATAGTTCACCGCATGTAGTTTACATGCAAAACAATAAAGTAAACTGCACTTTTGAGAAAGTCGAATACGAGCAAAACTCGCGATGATGATCGCTTGATAGATCTGGCCTTCTATGCGCGCGAGTTACCGATGAGGCCGTCGGATGTTGACTGGCGATCAAGGGCGTGGAGGTCGCGAGCGCCGATGACCGTTGGGATCGAAACTAACACAAAATGACGGTGGCATATAAAACATTGCCTCCGCGTCTCGAGCGACTACCTGTAACTTGTTCGCATGATTAAGGGTGTTTTACACTCGACGATATTTTCGAAGTAGCGAAGTAAAACCGACAGGCATATTCACGAACACCGCCCACCGTTAAAATGTAATTTTAACACCGATTCGAACATTTAAATGGTAGCCGATTTTGGATTATTTTATTTAAATGAAATTTGAAATGTACCGATGCGAAAATTACGAAATGAAAAGGTAAAAATATTATTATTAATTAAAACTAAATGTAATATAAACTACGAAAACTAGATAAATTAGTTTTTTTTTTATTCGATAGGCAAAGGGGACAGCCTGTGCACAGGCCGTTTCATCAGACCCTGTTGGGTTTTTAGGGTGACGGAACGAACGACACCGTCTCTCGAGGATGTACGTCCGAAACGCGACCCAGTTTCCACTGAAGAGGTGGTACGTTGGGGTCGTTTATTAATACCAGAGTACCAACTATCAAGTTATCGGTGGATTTGGTCCACTTCCCACGCTGCTGCAAAGTATGCAAGTATTCGCGATGCCAGCGTTTCCAGAAGCACTGAACGAAGCGCTGGAGTAACTGCCATCGCGTCAAACGGTTCACGTTTAGGTCCGTGAGATCCATTTCTGGCACCGAATTGATAGGCTCACCGATTATGAAATGGCCTGGAGTCAGAACCTCGAGGTCATTCGGGTCAGAACTTAAAGGGCACAGTGGGCGCGAGTTCAGAGCGCCTTCGATTCGAATGAGCACTGTTGCCATCTCTTCGAAAGTGAGCGTGGTACTTCCGATGGTTCGAACTAGATGCGATTTAACCGACTTTACGGCAGCTTCTTTCTCAATGAACTTATAAAGCTCCTTGAGCTCTCTGCTAGCGCCAACGAAGTTTTTGCCGTTATCGCTGAAAATCTCACGACATGGCCCTCGACGATGTGTGAAGCGAAACAAGGCGGCCAGAAAAGCGTCTGTCGACAAATTAGACGCCAGCTCAATGTGCAGAGCTCGTGTAGTGAGGCATACGAAAATGCAGATGTATGACTTTTCGACTCTGGACTTTCGAAGAGTACCTACCTTTGTCATGACTGGGCCCGCATAATCAACGGCGACCTTGACGAACGGTCTGACTTGTTGTATGCGCGCTTCAGGCAGATCAGCCATGATTGGTTCCAGCACAGTCGGACGATGTCTGTAGCATCTCATGCATTTGAATAGCCTCTGCTTGACTACTCTTCTGGCTGTCAAAATCCAGTAGTACCTTGCAATATAAGTCAATGTTGCTTGTAGCCCCGAATGCAAATTTGAAATATGGTAGTGGTCTACTATGAGAACCGTCAGGTGGCTACTCGATGGAAGCAATAATGGGTGTTTTGTGCCGAAATCGAGTTTCGAATACTTCAGACGCCCGCCCACCCTGATGAGCCCAAGCTCATCAAGGAACGGATTAAGACGCTGGAGACCAGTTGAGCAGGGCTTCTTGGCTTTCAGATTTTGAATATCTGCTGCGAACCAGCATCTCTGAACAACCATTACGAGACGAAGCGAACACTCATGAAGCTCACGTACTGTCAACGGTCCAGTTATCTTCGATTTCGTCCGACAAGCTTTAATGAATCGTAGACAATACGCCATTACATTGGTCAACTTTTGGAACGACGAAAAACGAGTAACGAAAGAAGGTTCACCCTCAGAGTCTACAACATGAGCCGTTACCTTTTGGACTCGTCGCTCAGGCACCTGCACGCTTTTAAGATCAACGGTGGACACCGGCCATTGTTCTTCCGGCAAACGCAACCAAGACGGACCCGTCCACCACTGTTCGTGGTCAACAATTTGCGATGGAGTGAGACCACGTGAAGCGCAGTCAGCAGGATTATCCGAAGAGCGTACGTGTTTCCATTTCTCTGGGGATATAACCTCTTGGATCTCCGAGACTCGGTTAGCAACATACGTGGCCCAATTGTGAGGAAGCTCTCAACCAACAGAGGACGATGCTCGAATCAGTCCACGCGAATTCCTTTTCGATTTTTACTTGCGAAGCAAGCGAACGACGAATATAGTCGAAAAGTTTGGCAAGAACTGTTGCTCCACACAGCTCGAGGCGAGGAAGCGTACGCTTCTTCTCACCTTTGGGCGCGACACGTGACTTTCCGGTCAAAATGTGCACAGACACAGTGTTGTCTGGATGTACGACACGAAAATAAACGACGGCTGCGAAAGCTACTTCTGAGCTGTCGCAGAAACCATGCAGCTGAACTCGGCAGCCTTTGGTGGGTACGAAACGAGATATTTGGATTTTGGACAGATCTGGGAACTCCTTAGCCAGACAGAGCCATTTTTGACGAATAGCGTCAGGAACCTCTGCGTCCCAGTCTACACCTGCTAACCAAAGTTCTTGGAACAGAATTTTGGCAGAGATAATGACTGGGCACAAGAATCCGAGAGGATCAAAAATGCGTGCCGTTTCAGACAAAATGACACGTTTCGTCACCTGGTCGTTCAAAGGCCTGACGCTATACGAAAATACATCCTTGTGAGGATTCCAAGCGAGCCCCAGAATCTTCACCGAACCATTCTCGTCCAATGACACCGTAGCTGAATCGATGTTTTTGGTCGAGTCTGGCAGTCTGTCCAGGAATTCATGACTGTTCGAGCACCATTTCCTGAGGTCGAAGCAACCTTTCTGCAGCAACCCAATCAACTGCCTCTGGAGATTCACGGCGGAGTCGATCGAATCTGACCCACTGACCACATCATCCATATAGGTGAAACGACGAAGAACTTCTGCAGCCTCAGGAAATTCTGACTGATGATCATGGGCGAGCTGTTGCAGCACACGAATTGCGAGGAACGGCGACGACGAAAGCCCATAGGTCACAGTCTTTAGACGAAATGTTTGTGGCTCTTGATCTAGAGTCTTTCGCCACAATATAAGCTGGTAGTTCTGATGCTTTTCATCCACCAGAATCTGCCGGTACATTTTACGAATGTCGGCTGTGAAAGCGACAGCATGAAGTCGAAAATTACAAATGAGATCTCCCACATCTTTCTGCAGTTTAGGACCAACCAACTGGGTATCATTCAGAGAGGTTCCATCACTCGTTGCAGCAGCGGCATCGAAGACAGTCCTGCATTGAGTGGTAGTCGACGAAGGTCTCAGAACACCTGAATGAGCGATATAGCAATGGTTGCCTTTGATCTCCTCAGTGACCAACTCCATGTGACCAGATTCGAGGTAATCATCCATGAAGTCGGTATACATTTGGCGGAATTTATCGTCACGAACGAATCGACGTTCCACCGAACGAAGACGAGCCATCGCAAGATGGCGTGACTCGCCTAGCGAAGGTTCTCCATCTCGAAATGGGAGCGAAACGACATACCTACCTGAATCCAGTCGTCTGTGTGTTTTTACGAATATTTCCTCACAGCGCTGATCTTCAGGAGACAAAATGGGCTTTTCTGGGACAGATTCAATCTCCCAGAAGCGACGAATGCTTTGATCGAGGCGTTCCTCGATACTCGAACTCGAAATATGAAACGACGAATAGGGCGGAGACATATCTCCATTACGAACGAATTTGTTGTCGACCTTTCCAATTATGAGCCACCCCAATGAAGTGGAAACGGCTGCAGGAGTCCCAGGTGGGCCACGAATCTTCTTTCCTAGTAGGATCTCCTCATAAATCTCACCACCAATGAGAATCTCCACGGGTGATGGAGTATGGAAAGTAGGGTCAGCTAGGACCAAATGCGAAAGAAATGACCATGAATCGGTCTCAAGCGGGAGTCTGGGTTTATCCGAAGTGATATGACCCATGACTAATCCCTCAAAATGAAATTCAGGTCCCGAACCAACGTGGGACTTTATGACGGTAGAGACCACCCCCCCCGTGACCGGGTCATTACGTCACCTATCCCGTGGATTGGTGTAGCACTTTTACGACGTGGTAGCCCTAACCGCGACACGAGACTCTCGGTGATAAAAGAAGAGTCCGAACCAGGATCGACGAGAGCCCTAGCTTTATGAAAGTTGCCCAACGAATCACGAATTAAGACCACGGCTGTATAATGGAGCATGAACTTTCTTTCAGGCTCATCCTTCCCTGCACAAAGTGACACTATATTTGACGAAGTTCCTTCCCCGGAACCATGCGAATCTGAACCTGACTCTTCCTTTACACCCTCATCCTGCTTTTTGTCTTTTGCAAAATGAAGCAATGCACAGTGGTGTGAAGCAGAACAAATGGAACACCGAATAAGTGCACACTGGGTATCAGTCGAATCATGCATAGGTTTCAAGCACCTCAGACACAACCGATTGTCCTTAGCGAAAATGAACCGATCATAAGGATTCTTCTTTTTGAACTGGTGACATGCTATCAACGAATGAGGTAACCTTTTACACAGGATACATTTGGTCGATTTAGCCCCTTCTGTCGACGAACCAGAGACTAAGGCATGTACACGAGGTGTCGACGAACCACTACTACCATTACCATGGTTAGAGTTGAAGTTTTGGTTAACCCTTGAAAAAGATCGCGATGACTCCCAGGAGATAATTTCCCTATCCAGAAATTCTCTGAGCTCATGAAACTTAGGAACACGATTAGTAGTAATTGACTTGTCGAAATCTCTACGGGTAGTTGGATCGATTTTCGATACAGCAAGTAGTAAAGCATGAAGTCCCATTCATCAATTGGGAACCCCATGGATTCAAGAGCACCCATGTTCTCGAGAAAGCCCGTCAAGATGGTCCGCAGACCTGAAGCTGAAGCTACGTTCAGGGAGGGCAACTTGTACAGAGAGTCCATGTGTTGCATAGCAATCAGGCGCTCATTATTGAAGTTGTATTCAAGAATACCCCATGCCTTCTTATAGTTGCTACCTGTGACAGGCAATCCCCTAAGCAGCTTGCTAGCGTCACCACGGACATACGAAAGCAAATACTGAAACTTGGCTACATCCGAAAGTCGTTTGTCGTTGTCGATCAAGGAAACGAAAATCTCGCTGAACGGCTTCCATTGGCGAAAATCTCCCGAAAATGGAGGGACTGAGAGCTTTGGCAGCTGAACCGGGGCAATCGCCTTCTCTTCTTGATTCTTCAGAGTAGACTCATGCGCTGCCTTAGCTTCTTCCTTCCGCGCGCGCTCTGCTTCTTCTTTTGCAGCTCGAATTCGAATTTAATTGACTTTATCTCCCGGATCAGGTCGTTAAAAGCAGAACGAATTTCGACATGATCCTTACTGAGAGTCTGCTTCTCTTTCATCTCGAGGCCTTCAATCGCAGTCTGTATTGACTCGAATTGGTCTTGGATTCGAGGCAGTTCCATACAAGAAACCATGAATTTTCGGTACGAATCTTCATTTGAACTAGCTTCTATGCCTAATTGCACGACAGTGTCCAACTCGGTGTCAATACAGCTCCGCTTATGCATGAGAACACTGAGATTATTTGCGTCCTCCGACATTTTTATTCTTTTTTTTTTTAATTAATTTGCGAAAAGGAATAAAAAAGAAGAGAAGTAGAACGAAAAAGAAGCGTATAATGATCTTCTGGAGCGACTAAAGCGATAACAAGAATAAAATTAAATTTTATTTTTAATTCGAAAAATTATATCGAGCGAAGTCCTGCGAAGTCGTATCGAAATCGGATGGTGTAAAATCCGCTTAAGCAGACTTTTTCGAGATAGAACAAATTAATGTTGAGTGAAATTAAATGACGAGATGGGAAAAATATAAACCGATACAAATATGAAATATTAATTTTTAACGAAATATTATACCGATTGAACTCAAAAACCGCTAGGTACCTACCTATTGTTTGAGGTAACTCCTCACGAATAATGCCACACAAAATGATCGAAATATCCTTTGTGTAACCGAAATGAAACGAAAGCAGAATAACTAGCGTTCAAGTTGACGATATTAATATTTAACGAAATTTAAAACGAGAGAGAGGACACACAACCCTCTTTCCTGAGCGGTCGGGTAAGTACGTAGAAAACGATGAAAATTTGAACCGAAACTTTTCGAAATGAGTAATTATAACGAATTTAAATTAAATGGCAGTACGAATTACAGTTTGCTTTAACGAAAAAATGGCGCGATGCCTCAGACAAAGGACAAAGGATTCTCAGAGCAAAGATGGCGTCCGGAAGGAACGAGAATTTTGCAACGGTCAAAAGGCAAAGTATTACAAATTTTGAATTTCCGAATTAAATAATCCAAAATAAATCCGGCTCGAAGGACCAAAATGTTGCGAATAGGCGTTGGGTTTCGACGAATTTTATTATTTCGAAAGAAAGTGGACTGTAATATTTTAGCGAACGAAAATTTGCCTGTAGATTAGATAATGAATATGACCGCGGCGCGGAACGAACAAGGTACAGAATAGGTGCCGAGGGCAAAAACAATGAATTAAAATACCACTGACCTTTTGATGTACGTTCGACCGTAAGAAAGCGCCTCGACTCGCCGTTCTGGGGATCCCCTCTGCACTATGATCTGTGCTCAGTCTGAATGTTCCTTTAGTCCGATTTTAATAGTTCACCGCATGTAGTTTACATGCAAAACAATAAAGTAAACTGCACTTTTGAGAAAGTCGAATACGAGCAAAACTCGCGATGATGATCGCTTGATAGATCTGGCCTTCTATGCGCGCGAGTTACCGATGAGGCCGTCGGATGTTGACTGGCGATCAAGGGCGTGGAGGTCGCGAGCGCCGATGACCGTTGGGATCGAAACTAACACAAAATGACGGTGGCATATAAAACATTGCCTCCGCGTCTCGAGCGACTACCTGTAACTTGTTCGCATGATTAAGGGTGTTTTACACTCGACGATATTTTCGAAGTAGCGAAGTAAAACCGACAGGCATATTCACGAACACTAATTGAATCTTTATTCATTAGTTAAACGGAATTTTAATTTTATTAGTATTGGGAATTGAAAAAGTAAAGACTGTTTTAACTTAATTCGAGTTAATTTTTTATTAGAATAATTTTTGTCTTGTTGTATAGTTTGTTTTACTTGAAAATGTCGCGGTATCAAAAACAGGCTAGGTATGCTGGCTATGAAAACTAGCTAAGAACAGCCTACTGATGAAGGCCTTTTTACTGTTTCATTAATGTTTTTGGTTTAGGTGTAAAAAGTTCGATTAGAAAATAATCCTCAAAAACATATCTGATGAATGTACCTATGTGCTTCCATTCATCTGTCGTGTCCAGATATCATCCAGCGCTCAAAATTTGCATATGTACCTATGCGGTAAAGAATTCCAGTATTCTGGATTTTGTTTCTAACTTTGAACACATTCTTGAGTCTACAAAGAGCTATAGTAAACTACCACAATTCCACTATTGCGTGGGAGCGCCACGGCGGGGCTGATTCCACGAATCTCTGGAGAGTTCTGTCGACGTCGTCACAAACCCGCGCCGGCGCATCCTGCCTTTATGTGCTTTGATTCATCTGTCGAGATACCATCGCTCAAAATTTGCATACCTACGCAGTGGAGGATTCAAGTTTTCTGGATTTTCTTCCTATCTTTGAACAGATACTTGGATCTACAAAGAGCTATAGTAACGGACCACAATTCTACTGTTGCGTGGGAGCGCCACCGCGGGGCTGATTCCACGAATCTCTGGAGAGTTCTGTCGACGTCGTCACAAACTTGCGCCGGCGCATCCTGTCTTTGTGTGTTTCGATTCATCTGTCAAGATGCTGGCCGAGATATCATCGCAAAATATTTGCATACCCCGTTGGACGATTCCAGTTTTCTATATTTTGTTGTAGAGTTAAAGTTCTCTTTAGCGATACAAACTTTTTTCACCCGACTACCTTAGAAAGATGGTTAGTGTTTTTCGAGAGTATGTTTGTATGTGGCCAAGAAATTCTTTTTCCCGGGCTACAGTCCAAACGGCTTGATAGATTTTGAGCTTTTGACATATCTATGATCTGTTAGTGTTAGATTCGTCTCAACAGCGCGAGTAACACTTACTATATTATAAACATAAATTTAAAATGGCGGATTTAATCGCAAAATACAACTTTGAAATTACTTGGGTTTTGGTTTTTCATTCATCTGCTTGTTGATTTTCTTCTGACACAATTCGCGCGTCTATATCCCTTGCAGGGTAGGCAGAGTAAGCCAGCATCGCAGGACACTCCGACACGTCTGTAAGGTTCAAGCAAAACTCAGACATGTGAGAAATAATGGCAAGATGGCCCATGAACTAAAATGGATATGTGTCAAAATCTGACAGCTAATCACTTTTACCCTATGGAGGCGTACAACGCCATCTCACGAATTAGTTTCTCCAAAAATCGCCCATTCCTTATCATCTTCCGTTCTTGCAATATTTACCCAAAACATTAAAACACCAGTAGGGAACTAAATATGAAAATCTGTAATGAATGATGACGTGGCATGCAAGCAAACCACTTCACACGAGATAAAGCACGATTCCATTATACAGGGTGGATATAGGGAGGGCTTGAGAGATGTTATACAAGGTGGTCTGATCAAGGGCGATCTGCGGAGTGTAATATGGTATAACAGACACAACAGTCTACTGTTGAACATGGGCCTCCCATATTGCCGAGTTTGGCACGCTTGGCAGGCGGATTGGCGAGGACAGTGCAAGATATTGCATTTAAAGGGAATTCTAATCCATGTAGGGAATCCTATTCCCTAAATGAATATCCCTTAGTCGCTTTTTACGGCACCCACGGGTAGTATTACGGGTAGTATATTGGGGTGATGCTTTTCTAAGCCGGCATCACATCCATTCCATACTTCTTCTATTTTAAGAGTTGGGTTCTTGCCGGTGAAGCATCCGCTTTTTACTCCTATCCGCCAATGACTTTATTTTGGTTCGACATGATATTATTCTCTTTTTCCAGCTGTTTTTGACCAGTTTGTTAAAAAAAATCTCCTTGTTGTGAGAGTGATGGGTTGCACTTAGGTCCATTAAAATTTTCATAATTGAAAATGGGTATCCTATACTTAGGAATGACTAAAACTAATTTAGAAAACATCTTGGGCCTTACCACAAAAAAGTTAGACCAGTGTTGAACGCGTGTCTAGCGTTTTTTTTGTATGAAGTTTTATTTTAGACACGCGTTCAACACTGGTCTAACTTTTTTGTGGTAAGGCCCTTAAGTCTCTTAAATTATTTTCGATGAAGTAAGACAGCGATTTTTGTGTCGTTTCACCCTGTATTTGAGGGTGCAACATATTAGGGATGTATTAGTGCTAATATACGATCGTCACGCCATCTAGAGATGAAAATATGATTTGAAAGCATGGTGGGAAGATTCGCAAGTGTTAGTATTATTTATGTGTCGACACTTTTCTTTTCTAAAAAATGGTAATTAGGAAAATCTTAAGCGAAGCCATTTTTTTCGCGGTGTACCTAGATAGGTAAAAAGGCATATAGTTTACCACACATAAAATGTACTCTAAAACCATTGAACAAAGAGTAAAAGGCGGTATAAAAACTTTGACACAAAGATCGATCGAGCCTGACCTGAACAATAAAGTTAAAATTTAAGACAACAAATGCTGAACCTCTTCAAACCTCTAACCAAGAGTTAATATAGGTACCTATATTCGTCCAGAACACTTCGTAACCCTTGGAATGCAGGGGTGCTATCGAATCACAAAACGTCCTGTCCAATTGTAATACAATTTGTCACCCAGCCCCCTTGCTCTTAAGCCCTCCTGGTACTCGAGGGGCCTAATGTTTGCAATACAATCGCTATTGTTGTCCTGTCGAGTACTTAGTTGTTGAATTGGTTAATTTGAAATTCATTGTAAAACATCGCACAACAGTTTTTAGCAAAAATAGTCTTCGATACAAAGAACAAGGATTTAGGTGTATATTATTATTTATTAGGCAAGGCAGGTATGTCTTCCTTGTAAACTGGATTTCTTTATTTTATCGCAGTTCCTATACCTACATGCAAACTGTTTAATATTGTGCGACTGGCCTTCCGTTGCAGCTTCTTCTTCTAAATGTTTCGCATCAAATTTTTAATCTGCCCAAAAAGCTACCATAAGAACGGCATTTTTAGCTACCCATAGGTCTTCCTTTGCAGAAAAAATAACATTACTTAGATTTATTTACTTAGATTAATTTATTTAATTTATTACTTAGATTAAAGATTTCCTCGAGACCAATTTTTCATCTAAGATAGATAACTTAAAACACGCAAACAACCTCAAATTTCGAATCTCTCATTGATCTATAGACAGTGAACAAACATTACGACCACATGTTTTGTTCTCTCGCTAAACAATACCAAAAGTACTAGGGTAACAATACTCCCCATAGAAAACATTATGGCATACAAATCACAACAGAGCAGTCGGTAATCTGTCTGCAGTGGCCAATTATTTGCACCCCTGTGCCTATGGTGCCCTGGTGATGTATGGTGTACAATCGGAATTGTGCAATCTGTGTGGGAGTAATTATTTTCAAATGTCACATATAATTTTGAGTTAGATCACGATTTTGGGTGGAAATACTTCTGGCCTTACTTACCTACCACAAAAATTTAGACAAGTATTAAACGCGTGTTTAAAATAACACTTCTTGCTTGTGTAACTTTTTTGTGATAAAGCCCTTAATGTTTTGAAGTTTTGATTCTGTCATATACCAAGGCCCAGACTTTCTAAATAAAAATATTTAAAAATAAATTGAAGTCTTTATACCGATAGAAAATTTTGCAAGATTTTCGATAATCGTTCCACTTGTGAGTCGATATCGTGTCAGTTAGATGGTCTACGTAGTTTCGTAGTCTGCTAACAGTTTGAAGTAAAGAATATCGCAAAATAAGAGATTTACCTTAACTTTCATTAAACTTTTGTATTTCGAGCCTGACACTAAATAAAATAAAATAAAAATATCTGCGTGTCGAGGAACCATCTTTTGAAATTAAATCGAACTTTATCTCCGAAATAAACTTTCATTAAAAATTACAACCCACGTAACACATAACGTTTAAGTTTTATCGCCTCGTCTCTATTCCACCTTTTCTCGAATTAAACGTACAATAAAACAAAAACGAACAAAAAACAAAATTAAAAACAAATGCCACTTCTCCCCTAATACAGCGCTCGTAAACGCGTACACGGGCGAGATCGTAAAAAGTTCGTTAGGGGTTATTTATTTGGACAATAATTGTGTAAATCACAGATGAGTATTACCCTTATATTGTTTTAATGTCTGAGAAACTGGTGGTTGTAAATAAAGCTGTCTTACGAGTAAGCAGTATAGCTTGCGGTCGACGGAAACTGTGCGGTTTTGTTTTAGACGAGGAATTTCGAAAAGAAGAGTAAATGACAGCGAAAATAAAGTGACTACGTACGAAAGGACGCATACAATCCTATACGATACAACGTCATCTCTACGTGCGTGTTGGGGCCCGGTGTGTGGCGCCCTTTATTATTGGAATTACCAATAAAGAACCTTCAAGAACTTTACGAATCATAAAAATATACCTAATACACAATACCTATTCATGAGAAAATAGCTATAGGAATTCTGGAAGTCGCGATTAGTAGTTTCATATTAATTGTGAACTGTTGTTGTATCAGGATATTCCAGGTACCTACTGAAGTAGCAAATCAACTTACCCATGTAAGGGACCAACTTAAATGGTTTTTCGTACAAATGGTAAAAAATTCAATATAAATATAAGTGGATTTGCTGGCGATCAGTGGCGCAGGGTCCATACATGCTGATTCCCATCGGCTTCCCTTTCACAAATTAACAAATCCATATTCCCGCAATCTGCATTAATTTATTTCCATTGAGTAAATTTTCTTGCTCCGGCCACACTCCGGTTTACCTTTGTTAAAATATTACCTTTTGCCATTGCTGGCGATAGTACAAGTAGAGAAGTAGGCAACGCAGTCAGATTTTCTCAAAACATCCTAAAAGTGAATTTCTCTTTATTTCCAGGTGTTGAAATACTGCGAGCACCTGCACGGGAAATGGTACTTCAGCGAGATCCGCGCCATCTTCTCCAGGCGCTACCTGCTGCAAAATGTGGCCATCGAGATGTTCCTGGCCAGCAGAAGTAAGTATAGATAATTAGATAATATACGCGCCATCTTTAGCGAGATTCCCGCCATGTTTAGCGAGATCCGCGCCATCTTTAGGTAGACCTGCACCATCTTTAGCGAGATCCGCGCCATCTTTAGCGAGATCCGCGCCATCTTCTCCAGGCGTTACCTGCTGCAGAATGTGGCTATCGAAATGTTCCTGGCCAGCAGAAGTAGGTAAGTATAGATAATTAGATAATATACGCGCCATCTTTGAGATACTTGCTGCAGAATGTCCCCATCGGTATGTTTCTGGCCAGTAGAAGTAAGTACCCGCGCCATCTTTAGCGTAATCCACGCCGTCTTTAGCTAGATCCGCGCCATCTTCTCCAGGCGCTAACTGCTGCAAAATGTGGCCATCGAGGTGTTCCTGGCCAGCAGAAGTAAGTATCCGCGCCATCTTAAGCGAAATCCGCGCCATCTTTAACGGAACTCGGACATCTTCAGCGAGATACCTACGTTTTATCTTCTGCTATCACTACGTGATGCAAGATGTGGCTATCGAGATGTTCCTAGCAGAAGTAAGTATACGCGCCATCTTTATCGAGATCTTGAGCGAGATGCCAGCTATCTTCTTCAGGCGCTACCTGCTGCAAAATGTGGCTATCGAGATGTTCCTGGCCAGCAGAAGTAAGTATACGCGCCATCTTTAGCGAGATCTTGAGCGAGATGACCGCCATCTTCAGCAGGTAGCGACCTGCTGCAGAATGTCGCCATCGAGATGTTCCTGGCCAGCAGAAGTAAGTATACGCGCCATCTTTAGCGAGATCTTGAGCGAGATGACCGCCATCTTCAGCAGGTAGCGACCTGCTGCAGAATGTCGCCATCGAGATGTTCCTGGCCAGCAGAAGTAAGTATACGCGCCATCTTTAGCGAGATCTTGAGCGAGATGACCGCCATCTTCAGCAGGTAGCGACCTGCTGCAGAATGTCGCCATCGAGATGTTCCTGGCCAGCAGAAGTAAGTATACGCGCCATCTTTAGCGAGATCTTGAGCGAGATGACCGCCATCTTCAGCAGGTAGCGACCTGCTGCAGAATGTCGCCATCGAGATGTTCCTGGCCAGCAGAAGTAAGTATACGCGCCATCTTTAGCAATATTCACGCCATCTTTAACGGAATTCAGGCCATCTTCAGCGAGATACCTACGTTTTATTTTCTGCAGGCACTACCTGATGCAAGATGTGGCTATCGAGATGTTCCTGGCCAGCAGAAGTAAGTATAGATAATATACGTGCCATCTCTAGCGAGATCCGCGCGATCTTCTTCAGGCGGTACCTGCTGCAAAATGTGTTTATCGAGATGTTCCTGACCAGCAGAAGTAAGTTCCTTTTTCTTTGAATTCATGAATTACTATGAAAGGTTGAAGTACCAGAACCAAGTTTTTTGCCCATTCCAACGCCAAAACAATTTTATTAACGCTGAAATATTTAAAATTCTGTACTGTTATACCTATTGGTCTGCGATGTAAAGTATACAAATCTCGGAACCTATGCTCGAACGAAACCATGACATGTTTTTACTATTCGTCGATAGATGTCGTTGTAGGTTTCTGAAACGCGCTATCGGAGTGTTTTCTCCGTTTGTATAATACCTGCCTATTGACCGATTCTGTTCAACTTTTGTCAGACGTTGCTAGTCTAAGACTGCGACTAAGGGATTAATAATCCACTTTTTTCAGTAGCCCTTTAGGTAATACGCCTATCTGGGCTCCATCCAGTGAATCACTTAAAAAAAATCCATCATACATAAGTCACGCTTGTTTCCCAGAGGGGTAGACTAAGTTAGACAGAGCATCTCCCTCTTCTTGTGGGACAACGAGTCGGTTCAGTCGCATAATGTACGATTCGCAAAATGTATACTCACTACAAAATGTCGCTTTCGCACAATGACGCTTTCGCAAAATGTCGCTTTCGCATAATGTCGCCTTCGCAAAATGTCGCTTTCGCATAATGTCGCCTTTGTATATGATAAGGCAATATCGTTCAGTTGATCATCACTATTATTATTACTAGGTTTCCGCCCCGCGGTTTCACTCGCGCATTAATATTTTTGTGATAACGGTCTTTAGATTTTTAGGGTTTCGTAATCTTCTAGAAACCCTTATCATTTCGTCAAGTCTGTCTGTCTGTCTGTTTGCCGCGCCCTCATATCTTCGTCAGTGTTAGAGCTATCGACGTGAAATTTGGTGTGAAGATATAAAACATATACGTATAGAAATATTGAGAAAATATTATATCAAATGTTTAGGAAATTAGTAGGAAATCATTGAATATCAGGTCTTTTATAACTAAGGGGAGGTTTCGTTGAAATAAAATCACTAAAATGTTTATGTCTTGAGATAATTTGCTTTAAAATAAATGTAACTTCTAATGTATAAACGCAAAAAAATTAAGAAAATATAGCATATAGTTTACAATCTGAAATTACCATAAAAGCTATAACGGATACTGTACCAATAAAGAATTCAGAAAAACAAATGTTTTTCTATTTGCGGTTGGTAACAATACAGCTGCAAACAAACTAGAAACTAAATTAACTTTGTAACGCTGAAAAACCTGATATTTAAACGTTGACTACGAAACCGTATTTGTGGGCGTGTCTGAGACGCCCTTAACTGGTTTTTTTTTTTAATTTGGTTCTTAAAATCTTAACCTCCTGAGTCCTAGCGCCTGATTGTTCTTTTCATGTGCATGCGCCGCTCCACATTCATCCATACAGTCTTCTGAAACTCGGTAGCCGTTCGCTATACAGGGTGTATGAGACGGTGGAGCGAAAACTTTGCAGGTGTGATCAAGACCATGAAACTGAACAACTTTCTCCATTAATCATTATGGAAGAAAACGAAAAAAAATTTGACTTCCCGTATAAAGTCAGTTAGCTGCTTGTGAAATTTGTATAGGTGGTCGGATTATTTTTTGTTTACCACCATATGTTCCATTAGAAAAATTATTATTTCATTGTCTGAGCACTCCTGCATAGTTTTCACACCCTGTATAGCGAACGGCTATCGCGTTTCAGGAGATTGTATAGATGTATGTGGAGCGCGTACTTATGAAAATAGCAATCAGGCGCTAGGGCTCTGGAGAATAAGAATAAAATTTTAAAAATCTAAAGACAGTTATTCACATAGCAGCACACAAAAATATTAATGCGCGAGTGATAGCGCGTGGCGGAAACCTAGTAATAATTATAGTGATGATCAACTGAATGATATTGCCCTAACATATAAAAAGGCGACATTTTGCGAAAGCGACATTTTGCGAAAGCGACATTATGCGAAAGCGACATTTTGCGAAAACGTCATTGTGCGAAAACGACATTCTGCGATGAGTATACGTTTTGCGAATCGTACATTATGCGTCTAAAGGGGTGTGGTCCTATGCCAGCAAATCCAGTTTTGGGGACCTACTTATACTAATTTTTGATACAAATACTAAGAAAAACTCTTACATAGGTAGCTGGATAGTGCAAAAGTTGCCGTTGTCGTATGATGCTGGCTTAGAATAGCATCACCCCATGTCTTACCCGTGGGTGTCGTAAAGAGCAAATATGGGATTAGAGATTTCATGTATAGTGCAATTTTAGGCGACAAGCTGACAACTTGTCGCTATGGTGAACACACAGTCTTCTGAATGATCGACTCTTAAACTTTAGTCAGACCTGGTGTTAATGGCATTTTTTTTTACTGCCGTTCACGCTCTGCCTACCCCACAAGAGATATAGGCGTGATGTATGTATGTAGTACAAAAGTAGCAAAGGTTTTAGGTTTTACTGATCTTAAATTTCTTTATCCATTGTGGGGTAGGTAAGCCGAGCGCTAATGGCAAATATTGGATGACCGCTTCGGAAATAATCGTGTAAAACTAGTGACAGGTAGTCGCCTATAATAATAATTTTTCATTGCATAGAATAACATCACCTCATATCTTTCCCATCATGGGTGTCGTAAGAAGCGACTAAGGGATTTGAGAGATGATGTGAATTTCAATTTAAGGCGACAGGCTGACAACCTTTCACTATGGTTGGTTATACACATACTTCTAAATGGTTCTCAAACTTTTGTCAGACGTGGTGTAAAATGGCCGTTTTTTACAACCGTTTACGCTCTACCTACCCCGCAAGGGATATAGGCGTGATAAATGTATGTATGCACACACACTACACATGAAACCCTAGAGTCCCTTAGCCTTAACATAAAAAGATTTACACTAAAAATGCTGCTCTCATCTCTTTCCAGCATCAATATTCTTCGCGTTCCCCGACCAGGCGACGGTGAAAAAGGTGATCAAGGCACTGCCAAGAGTAGGAGTGGGCATCAAATATGGCATCCCGCAGACCAGGTCAGTTTAGATTTATAAGAACTTTTCTCCAGTAGGTACATTCTTTTACAAATTACTTCTTTTCGAGTCATGAAAAATTCAAATGGTGCGGCACATCTCACATACCCATAGGGTTATTTAAATTTTACAAAGATTATGGCGGATGGATATAAATTTGGTACTTACCTATACATTTCTGCAATTTATTTAAAATCTCCTTTCTACTAAACGTACGTGTAAAATACATTTTGGATTCGATTATATAGGGTTACATTTAATTAAGTAGGTACAAATCTCTTAAGGATGTGTTTTACTCACAAAACTGTACAACTTTTGGTTGAAACATTTCATCAACAACAACAAAATTTGGACCTCTCATACTTAGTGACACACTTTTTCAACATTTTCAATTTTTTTTTTATATTTCGAAGAAAAGTTTCAAACAAAAGTTGTTCAGTTTTGTGAGTAGACCACACCCCCAAGATATTTGTACATAATTAAATGTAACCCTATATAATATATCATTTTAGAAGATTAGAGACTTGATTTTCGGTATTGAAAACTTTACGTTAAGCTGCTGCCATCTACATTTTTTTTTCGTACTACCAACTACCAACCAGAGAAGACTGCATATAAACTGTGCTCGTGCCAGTGAAGCGTATTTTATTGACCTCGAGTGTGAGATCGTTTGATGTAGTCGTTCTCTGTCATACCTATAGATGGCGTTACAAGTCGCATTTAATACTTGATCTTTGTTTTGAGGTTGCTTGCCTATCGGTCTTCTACAGATTGTACTTCGGAGAGTGTGCGCGTGAGCTGCATGAGCTCATACCACCGTCTCCTTTCTTCCATCGGACATCCAGACGCACGGCCGGCTACCATCCGTTCTTAGTTGATATACCCACATTACGCACTAAGCGCTTCAAATCATCTTTCATTATGCGCACAGCTAAAGAATGGAATTCCCTGCCTGCGTCTGTATTTCCGAGTGCATATAACCTGAATCTCTTTAAGTCTAGAGTGAATAGGCATCTTCTGGGCAAGCTCGCTCCACCGTAGATCCCATCTCTGCTCTAGGGTAAGATTGGGGTCAAGAGTAAGCCCATCATAGATAAAAAAAAAAAAAAAAAAGTTACTTGATCGTTTTATTATGGTTGTGAGGATTCATGTTTTTAATTAGATTTGAGCTAATTGTCCGAGTCTGAATCTAATTAAGAAGCTAATTTAATGCGTTGATATTTTCCCGAGCTTGCTACTTCTTGACGCTTTAGTTTCTGATTCAGGCGACTTTTTCAAAATGAAACAAAAACATCAAAAACAAACATAATTTATTTACACATATCATATCATCTTTTATATTCTTATCATCACAGTGTTCACAAAATGTTATACGATTTCATTACTATTTTAAATACAATCACCCTGTAGATAAAGTTGTATAAAATTATTTTATTTTTACTTTGTACGATTATTTTGTTAAATCTCTTTATTTGTATATGTTATAAAAGGTCTGAAGTTTAGTTTGTTACAGTTTTGTACTTAAAACAATGAAAAACATTACAAAAATCTTAAAAATATTCTTTATAAAATCACCTTTGTAACCTAATACTAACACTTATGGAATGTATAATCTTCTTTAATATTAAAATCACTCGAAATACCTATAATACTGATCACATAACAACATTAATTTATTAAATAATAGTAAATATTTACAATTTGTTTAATAATAATAGTAAATGGTAACTAAAATTGCGACCTTTGGACCGAGTAAATACCAAGCGAGCAGAAATAACCAAGAGTTCACTCGAGTCGAACTTTCTTTTCACAGTCTACGGATATCCATTTTGGTGAAAATATGTCATTTTTCTCTAAATTCACAGCAGCGCCCGCACTATGCCGCC
Source organism: Phthorimaea operculella (assembly GCA_024500475.1). NCBI lineage: Eukaryota > Metazoa > Arthropoda > Insecta > Lepidoptera > Gelechiidae > Phthorimaea > Phthorimaea operculella. The sequence goes on from JANFCV010000190.1 coordinate 678,441, forward strand.
TTTGCACTGGCTTTCCTTCTAAACTATAATTACTACTTTTAGTACAACCTATTTCAGGATCTGTGCAATCCTTTTTCTCTTCATCGAACTGTCTCATGATTTCAGTCAGAGACTTGCCTTTAGTCTCGGGGAGGAAAAATAGACAGTACATCGCGCCAATGATGGCACATACTCCGAAGAGGTATAAAGTGCCATTACTGGTTAGAATTTTTTCTAACTGAGGGTATGTCTTAATGTTAAAGAAGATTAGGATATAGGCGCAACATGCGGTCGCTCCAGACATGACTCCTCTTATATCCTGAGGATATAGTTCCCCAGACATGATCCAAGGCAGCTGTAGGAACCCGACCATACTGAATGAAACGTGTAGTAACACACACGCCAGTTTCACTAAAGGAGGACCATTGAATGTATCACAAATGGCTGCCCCGAGCATTGCTAGACCAAGTAGCAACCCTGAAACTGCAGCTAAGGATTTCCTTCTAAAGCTATTAATAAGACAAGCCCCAACGGCCCCCATGAATACTCTCACTCCCCCAACTATTATAGAAGCTGTGAATTCATTGACCCCTGACCCGACAGACTTAAAGAAATCCACTGCATAATACAAGATAACATAAATTCCAGACATCTCTTGGAATATGAAGAAGACTATTAGAAGAATGAAAGGTTTCAACACTGCTCTTCTTTTGAAAAGACCAAGTTTATCTCTGAAAGTCATATTTTCGTCTCCTTTTCTGTCTTTCGTGAACTCCATCAACTCTTGCTGTGCTGTGCTATTGTTTTGCCTCAACCAAAACATCGAATGATAGGCTTCTTTCATTTGTCCTTTCGACGCTAACCATAAAGGTGATTCGGGAACAAAATACATCAGGAAAGGCGTCAATAAAGATACTCCAGCACATATGGCTGCGACTTTTCTCCAGTGCACGAAGGCTCCTAAGGCGTAGACGATGAAGATTCCCGTAGAGACCAGACCAGGACCCAATGCGCTGAGAACTCCGCGCTTTTCTGGTGTCGTGATTTCTGCCACGTAGATGTACGAGGCTGTTGACATACCTGGAAGTAACAGAAATAGTTTCATAAATAAAACGATTTTCGGATGTAGATTATGTTTCGATTTGATGTTTCTAAAAGTATGAAGGGAAAACGGTAATAGGTTATTTTAGAATACAACTGCTGGTTTCTTGAAAAGTAAAATTCAATAAATAGATATTCTCCGCAAAAAAGTCTTGGCTCTGCAAAGCTTAGAGCTGTAGACAGCTCCAAGTATCTGGCGACTATGAGTGTCCAAGAAGGTAATCTTACCGAAGGTAAATTCTGTGATGATCCTTCCCACACGTCTCCGAGATTGTGAATTATTATGACGAGTAAGTAACATACTAGGTTCTTAATATTTTTTGGAAAACTTGCAAAATTTACCAGGTATTCAGGTTCTTAATACTTTAGACAGAAGCAGCTTGAAGTACCAGGCAACTATGAAATTACAGAAGCTTATTTTACCTATAGTAAATCCTGTGATGAATCTTTCTACACAGAGGAACACATAGGTATCCGAAAAAGCGGTTATCAGCAGAGCAACAAACTAGGTTCGGTAAAACTATAAGAAAATGCAGCTCAAAATACCAGGCAACTATGAAATAACAGGAGCATATCTTAACTATAGTATACCCTGTAATGAACTGTTCAACGCACAGGAACACAGGTCTCCTAGAATGCGATGACCAGTCATTATACTATCTTGGTAGCAAGATGAACTGAACACAAAGTACTAGGCAACAATGAACGGCCAAGAGTTGTATCTTACCGATAGTGAATCCTGTGATGAACCGTCCAACGCACAGGAACACGTAGGTCTCCGAGAATGCGATGACAAGCCACCCCACTAGGTTTGGTAGTACGATGGACTGAACATAGAGTACTAGGCAACAATGAATGGCCAAGAGTTGTATCTTACCGATAGTGAATCCTGTGATGAATCGTCCAACGCACAGGAACACGTAGGTCTCCGAGAACGCGATGACAAGCCACCCCACTAGGTTTGGTAGTACGATGGACTGAACTCGAAGTACCAGGCAACAATGAATGACCAAGAGTTGTTTGTATCTTACCGATAGTGAATCCAGTGATGAATCTTCCCACATACCTGAGACGCTAAGCACATTTTGTGATATTTCTTTCCTAGAATTATGAAACTTGGTACAGTTGTTCCTTAGGTGTCAGTGAGTAGATTAAGCCCGGTTGACAAAAAGTTCCACGTCTAAGGGGGGAGTAGGAGGGGGGGGAAGTTCGCTTGCCCCGAGTTTTATTCTAAGTGATATAGCTCATACGATAACACTGCAAAGGCAAATGTGGTGTCATTTTCGGATAACTTATGAACTGTGCGTTTAATTATGAAAAAAAAAAAACACATGCCCATACAAAAAAAGTAAAAAAAGTAACAAAATCCATAAAAAATATATTTTAAAATAAGTTTAAACGTTTATTAAGCTTACATATTTATAGAATATTGTTATAAAAAATATCTGTCTGCAATGCTACATTTATGTAGATTAAAAATATATACAAGTTATTAACACTTTGTTAATAAAAAGTAAAAGAAAAAAATATTTTCAATTCACCGGACGGTAGATTTTGCTGTATGTTTCATAAGAGAGTTGTTTGACGATGCGATTCCATTGTCGGTTTGGACTTATTATGATCATGGTACTGTTTTCATTACTTAGTAACTTGAGTCAGTGGTAGCCAAGGTAGAAAATATGGGAAGGAGGGGGTGTAATAATATGTTCTACGAGACGTCTAGATCCTAAATTAATGCTTTGGCCAATGTGGTCCAATTTTTCATGTATTGAAGGCAATAGTGAACCGGATAAAGTTGATGAAATGTTCACTAATCTACTCTGGGGCCGTCTGAGAATAGTGCACTGCATCGCTATTTCAATTCTAATTTAGTCGTTAAAATCAGGGCTAAAGAGATTTTAGATTTAATGGTAGATCTTGCTCTATGTTTCATATTATGAGAGTCGTATGACGATCCGATTCCAATAACATGTTCTAAAGTCGAGCGTTTACATCCTAAATTAGTGCCAAGTGTGGTGTAATTTTCGAGTGTTCATACACAACTACCACTCCATCGATTCCTGTTGTCAACCCGCTTAGTTGACAATGAAAGATTTCTACGGCCGGCATGTACACACATGTAGTCACTCACGCTAACTCATGAACAATTCTGTTTTTAAGGTTTTGATTGTTTCATGACTGATATGGCCAAGCCGGACAATTACATTGTAGTATGATTCAATAAATATTACTGCATCTAGAAAAGTAACAATTGTTGCTGTAAAATGTTACGGTCTGAAAACAATCTTAACCTTATATTTTGGATTGTTCATGAGTGAGCGGGAAAACTGTACATGGCTGCCTCTGATATGTCCAAAGCTATCATCCATTTAAATAGGTAACAAAACTAGAGGAGCCTACATTGAGGCACGTGATCTTGGCACTGTATGCAATCCAGTGCCTTGAAAAAGGGCCATCTTTCCGCTCAGCAATGGAAAGTACAAGTAGAATGCTGTTAGCGTTGCCTCGCTCCCGCGTCAACTTGGAGTCATCCAAACTTGCTTACCAACGCATTATGACAAAATAAACCGCCTACTCCCCACTTTTCTCACATTCTTGATTCGCAGTTGCGTGGCAGCCCTAACAATAGCCTAAAAGTGCAATTTTATAGGACGTGCAGAGCGCTCAGCACTCATATGAGCGATCAGAAGACTGCTGGTTTAAAAAGATGGCAGTAATCATACAGCTCTAAAAGTGTCACTCGGTGAGTCTTCGTCATCATCTGCCTGCCATTATTCCAATTTATTAGGGGTCGGCGCAACATATCTTTCTCTTCCATTCATCTCTATCAGCCGTCAAATCTTCGTTTACACCTTTTTGATTCATATCATCTTTTACACAATCCATCTAAACTTTTTTAGGCCTTCCTCTTCTTCTGCGTCCATCCATTTATATTCATTACCTTTTCCTCACATGATTTCCATCCCTCCTCATAACATGCCCATACCACGATAAACGGCTTGTCTTGTCATATTTCGGTGTGTCTTCGTATTAACATATAATCCGCATTGACACCGCCCTGCAGCCTGAATGCCCATGTCACAGCCCAGTGATGCAGTTACCCAGAGCCGTAGGTTTTAAGGGCTTCATAGTCTACTACAAACCCTTATTAAACTAGGTAACCATATTAATAGGAATTTCATTGAGATAATTTCGTTAATATATTCATAGTACGTGTTGCGCCGACCCCAAGTAATTGGGATAAGGGCAGGAAGATGATGATGATTCTGGTAGCATTGGGAAACGCCTTTAGCTCTAGCAATTCAATCTTTTTCTCGTCATATTTGAGGCCGTGACCCTCTGCATCCTGCTCACAAATTTTGAGAAGTTAGGCCAGCAATATCCAAGGGCTTTGCAACACCATTTTGTTGGCCTAGCTGATGTTGATTGCGAATTTACTGTCTATCGCACAGCAAACGAATGGCGTTGTTGATCCCTCGATCAAAGTATTTACATTTTGTCCGAAAGTCCTGTACCAAACCCAAATTGGGCGTCGTTTAGAGGAAGATACTTACTAAGCACACTGTGCAGAACCTTACTGGTTGGTAGTTGATAGTGGAAGCATCTCCCACACAGTTGTTAAGCTACTAAAGTTTTTAATTAATTATCTGATAGGTAGTTACCTGATAGTTATTATGAGTTATACAAAGTGTGAATCGCATGGGAAGTATTCTAAGCAAATGAGCACTCGCATGCTAGATGAATCATGCGTAGGCGAATTTCCTCTCTTCATACTTATTTCAATCTCTTTAGCTGTGATTGAAACGACCGTATTAGAGTTGGTTTGGTATAGTAATGCAGTGCCGTATCCTCAGACAGCCCCAGAGTAGATTAGTGAATATTTCATCAACTTTATCCGGTTCACTACTGCCTTCAATACATGAAAAATTGGACCACATTGGCCAAAGCATTAATTTAGGATCTAGACGTCTCGTAGAACATATTATTACACCCCCTCCTTCCCATATTTTCTACCTTGGCTACCACTGACTCAAGTTACTAAGTAATGAAAACAGTACCATGATCATAATAAGTCCAAACCGACAATGGAATCGCATCGTCAAACAACTCTCATATGAAACATACAGCAAAATCTACCGTCCGGTGAATTGAAAATATTTTTTTCTTTTACTTTTATTAACAAAGTGTTAATAAGTTGTATATATTTTTAATCTACATAAATGTAGCATTGCAGACAGATTTTTTTTATAACAATATCCTATAAATATGTAAGCTTAATAAACGTTTAAACTTATTTTAAAATATATTTTTTATGGATTTTGTTACTTTTTTTACTTTTTTTGTATGGGCATGTGTTATTTTTCTTTCATAATTAAACGCACAGTTCATAAGTTATCCGAAAATGACACCACATTTGCCTTTGCAGCATTATCGTATGAGCTATATCACTTAGAATAAAACTCGGGGCTAGCGAACTTCCCCCCCCTCCTACTCCCCCCTTAGACGTGGAACTTTTTGTCAACCGGGCTTAATCTACTCACTGACACCTAAAAAACAACTGTACCAAGTTTCATAAATCTAGGAAAGAAATATCACAGATTGATATTTTATGGGCTTATCGTCTCAGGTAACACAGAGAAACACATAAGTCTCCGAGAATGCGATGACAAGCCACCCCACTAGGTTTGGTAGTACGATGGACTGAACTCAAAGTACTAGGCAACAATGAATGACCAAGAGTTGTATCTTACCGATAGTGAATCCTGTGATGAACCGTCCAACGCACAGGAACACATAGGTCTCCGAGAATGCGATGACAAGCCACCCCACTAGGTTTGGCAGTACGATGGACTGAAGCAGCAGTTTTCTTCCTACTGCATCCACCATCATTCCGCCTAGTAGCGCGCCGATTGGGTTGGATATCACGCCTAAACTCGCTGGAAAGAAAAGAAAATTTGCAATTAGTATGACTCTAAGATATTAAATAATGTAAAACAAACTGTCTGTCTGTCTGTCTGACTGCATCAGACACTTGAAAATCTAAGCGTAAAGAACAATACATCACATTTCGACTAGTCTAAGATAGTGCAAACTTGATTTATTTTTGTGATGTGAAAGGAATACTTCACTTTCTAGCGTACTGCACTTGTCCAAGAGTAAATCGCCGATATTTTTGTCGTTTTACATGCCTCATATATAATACATTGATTGGGGCAACTATCTATAGGTACTCAAAAAGTAGATAACCTCTGTTTAATTTTGCAATGACTTTCACTCAAGCAGATTTGACTTAACATAATCTGCACTGCATCTATTTTATGATCATCATGACCTTTAACATGCTCCTGATAAATAGTAAGTATATCTTGTAGTATATCCTATGATTGTTTACAAATCTTCCTATCTACCGACGTCACAGATTCTGTTGACAGTAAATACACCAATAGATGTAATAAGTAACAATGCCACAGTCTACGAGAGTACGTGACTGCGACCCGTGCCTACTGCTTATGACCCCTTATCAGACATAGCGGCAGACGCACGATTGTTTATACTGTGTACTGCAGCTATCTCTTGTATGCTCAGTTTATGGACAAATGTTGATTTTTCCACTTGTGTGTATGCTGCAATATTGAGATATTTTTATTGCTATTGTTTTAGAAATGACTTTGTTTTGAGCGGTTTTGATCACATATATAATTCGGTTCTATAAAAAATCATAGCATAAGTATTATTATTATGATTTCAACCATTGAAACATCACAAAATTCCGTTTGAAGATGCACCCCATAAACAAACATTACAAACAATTTTTATTTAAAAACATGGTCATTTATTAATTTATTACGAATGAATGAAGTAATTATAAAGTTTTTATAACTTTATTGTTTTAACATTCTGGACTTATTAACAAATATTTATTTACTTAGTTAAGGTGTTACTTCCGTCGCTAAGTTTTTTAGTGGTTTACCTCGACTATAAAACAACAGCTACTGTAAATTTTTAAACAATTAACTTGGAATCTGTTCTCAACGGCATAAACAGACAAATTCATCCATGTAGGTGTAAATACGCATGGCTTCTTTTGACGCAAATAGATTTGGCACACGCAAAGAGATATACTAGCTGTAAACATTGCGATGCTGGTGGCCATTCAACTTGTATTTTTTCATAACTATGCTATCCGATAGGTAGGTACCTACTCCAACTAGTCCCATAGTGTTGTATGGAATTTCCTTGTTTTCGTGTTTGTTCTAAAATATTGAAGAAGCCGATATACGGATTCATTCTTTAAAATAAGGGCGCTATTTTCGAGCAAATGGAAGAAAAATATAAACGATTAGACTCCAGGAGCTCTATTATTTATAAGTGACTCGTTAACCCACTTGTCAAAAATAGGAATATCACGTGTAAATATAGGGAGAAATTTTACTAGTGACCGATAGCGAAAACTCTGAACCAGCTAGTTGGTTGGGAAAGTTGTTCCTTATCACCAGCCGGTTCTGAGTTTTCGCTATCGGTCACTAGTAAAATTTCACCCCATATACATACTTTTCTTACAACCTAAGCTTGCAACTAAATATCACAGAAATTATTATAAATACTATTGGTAGGTATTCTTATACCATAGTGCATAATAGAAGACTAAGAAGAGCATAGGGGACTTACCAATCCACGAGCTCTGTTCATATGTAATGTTGGAGTATTCCTTCTGGTACTGGGGTAACAGGACCGCCGAGAAGCCCTGGCAGAATCCCACCGATATGTTGATGGACTGCGCGGCCAACGCCGCCAGCACCTGTAAGTCATGAACGCCTGGTACATTAAACTGTTCAACGGAACTTGTTACCCTGGGATTTTGTGTTTTGAATAACGCCTTATTCAAATCTGAGCAGAACCAGCAGCGTGGGTACGTGAATTTTGATTGGTTAAAATTATCAAGCGATTCAATTCCGCTCGTACGCATCTGGATACCCCTGTAGTTTGTATAGGGCTTAATAAGAGGTAGCCGAAATATTCTGGGCAACTATTCTCTGCAAATATCCCTCATATTGTGGCAGGAAAAAGTAGGTTTTCTAAGAGAATTTTATGGCCTAAAATTATAGACCTAATAATGAATGACATACCTAATGATAACATTGATAACATATTTTCTCAAAGTTGATATTTTTGAATAGAATTGCGGAAAATAATACCTACCTAACTATTTCTAATTATAGCAATTGTTATCTCTATCTGTAGGTATTGAGTAGACAGCTACACGTGTAAGATGGTCATCAATAATGTAAACCGTATAATTTAACTTTTTGTAGTTAATCGATAAATGAGTCATAGTTAATTTACTTTGGTTAATCTATCTCTTAAAATTGCAGACGCAATAGTGTTTTATATCAAAACAGAATTAGCCTAATTATGGAAATATGAAAAGACATTTTACCTCCTATACTAAATGTCGAACTTTTTCAAGAAGTTTGTTTGGGAGGGAAATTTCTTTTTCATAATTTTACCCTAGGTAGGTATATATTTCACTCTTGCAATATGTATAGTAGATATTTACAATTATGTATACATACATATTCATATTTTATATCTCGCTTAATACCACATGGTATTACATACATATGTTAGTAGTAAATGATATTTTTACAGTTTTAACACATGGCCCTTTCTATAGGGTATCTTTAACTTAAATTTTTGAGTAAGAGCTAATTTTGCAAATTTTCTACTGCCATCAATCAAATATGCAATTCATTAGCTCAAAATACTAGGATACCATAAAAATCAGTCGCCCACTGTATTTAGCCGGTCATCAGGAAAACCGACTCATCTTACAATGCACTTAGAGCACGTGGTGGTGATTTGTATAATTCCTACCAGTTAGTGAGAGTTATTATGCCCTGGTAGCGCGGTAATCAAATTAGTGTTGTTGTTACATAAAGCTGTTGTTACGACTACTCAAGGACGGTGAAAAAACTGACCTATGTATCATGATGCACATACTCGTAGGTAGGTAGGTACTTATTAAAATGGTATTTAAAAAATATAATTTTGTTGTAACAGACAAAACAGACGAAAACAATTTAGAAATATGTGCTCAATAGTGGCACTTAAACGTATAAGGAGAAGCAATACAATGCAAACTCTACAATTCGTAAAAATATAATTAAAAAAAACACAGATGGAATTTCAACGAACGACATACCGTGCCGACGCGACGCTCTAACCACACAGCTATGGAAGAATTTTATAGAAATTAATATTTAAAAATGTTTTACCGTATATGGAATTTTGGTGGAAAGTTTTCCATAGTTGCCTGTGTCATGCATGGTCACACCACTCACATCTTCACCAAAAGTCCATTAAAAACTTTCTATATCGTTATTGAGATTCCATACTAAACAAGTATTTCTTCCGACGCATTTAAACTTGAACTAAGAGATACCAAAGAAGAAGAATCAACACTAGAACCACTACTCATTATACTCGTAAATAAGCAGAATCACTAGACCCACTACTCATTCTATAAGTTCGTTTCGTTTTCTTACACAACACTATTTACTGACTTTACTGACGCGCATGACTGTAAGACCCGACAGTAGGCTACTAGAACTTTAGCAAAAATACCACCGAAATATATCGCAGCTGTTTGTTTAATAAATAATAATGCTTATCATGTAGGAAAATACAAAATACTGTTATCTGAATCTAGAAATTCAGATGTTAGCGCTACGTCAGTGATAAATTATTATCAAACTATTCTCAGATTATATCTTGATGATATAATTCCGTATGTTATTATAGCAAGTAAATAGCCAGGAGTCGAACCGGCGGCCTTTGTTATCAGTGTTAGCAACGCCCTTAACCTGCAGGTCACTGTCGCAGCTATGAAGAAATAATAAAGCATATATGTAGTATTTTTGCACTCATATCTAGTGCTATATTTTTCATGATTGCGATATGCAACTGCGGCCGAAACTTGAACCCTGTCTCGAAGCGGCAGATATAGTAGTAGTCAGAAGCTAAATAGATGTTATTACGGTAAATAGGTAGTTGTGAACTATTCCCGTATACCTAGCTAGGTCTTAGCGAAATCGTAAATCAGTTTGATTTGAATCATGTCATAAACATTCTACAACTTTTTCTTAATTTCCTTATATGTATAATTTCAAATTGAATTATACACGGATCCAGCAGACTTAATACAATGTAACAAAATGATGAGTACCACATTGAAAACGTGACAGCTGATGAAGTAATTGTCAAGCCATCCACCGTGACAGTGCGCCATGTCACCTCGTTGTTGGATGATTGCTGATTCTAGATAAACGTAAACACTGATTATCTAAACCACCTCGGAAAATCATATAATAATGACAGCTGAAGAAGACACGAGAAAAAAGATCAATTCAGCGGCTAAATTGACAGCATCCGTTGTGATGCGAAAATGCCTTAAATTTTCCACTGCTGGCCAATGTTTAGTGGTAATTGCAAATAAAGGTGCTGAAGCGAAGGGGAAATTTACAAAACACGTGGTCGGACGAAAAGATGTCTTAGCCAAAATTACTTTTGATGAACCTACGTGGATGATATTTTATGTAGATGAGATAGGCCAGGACATAGACAAAATTAATGCATACAAAAAGTATAGCTCTTTTAGTACTCGTTAAAATAAAAGGAAAGATATCCCTTTAAACACTGAAGTTTGTAGTTACAGAGTTATACATTAATGATGACGACCAACGTGTTTTTATTTAAATTCAGTTGGTAATACCTAATGTTGCACATATTTTCTACATATTTATTTCTTACTATATGCAGGTACATCATGTGCAAGCTATTAAATATACATCAAGATGTTTATCTAGCTTTCAATCAACGCTTTATCACGTTATACATTATCTGTTAAGATTTGATATCTAATTATATGTAAAATAATATAGTTGAATTCTTATTTCTAGCTGTCAGCTTACTTGATGATAGGTACATATTATTTGATAAGCTACTTCTATTGGTACAAAGACTTTGTATCAAATCATTCACGTGAGTTTAATGTTCCGGCGACCATGGCCGTCCATGAACTTTCATACATGAACCCATATGCAATTGAAACTAACAATAGAATTATAATTTTCCAAATTTGATGCTAAATTTGTCCCTTTGTGGTATTTTTAGCTGCAATTTTGAGTGTCTCCAACATGAACTCACTTAGATAATTGTGACAAGAAAAACGCATCATTTCATGTCCGGTAATTTAAAAAGACAGAATTTTCCAGTAGCCTTTGCCGTATCTTAAAGGTAAGATTAAACCGAGACAGATAACAGACCTCAATGAGAGTGAATAAATGATAGCCATCTAATACAATTTTAGCACTGACCTAAACCTAGTTCTTAGAGCAGGTGTAGATTACTTACTAGAACATACGATCGTAAAACATATAGTAATATCTATGTAGGCAAATAAGACTGAGAAAATGCATTGGCATAAACAAAAATAATAAGTAAAGAATAGAATGTGAAAGAAGGAGAAGTGAATTTCGATAAAATTAGTTAAAGTTATAAAGATGTGAATGTTGATATGCATGCTGACTTTGTATTTACTGCAGCAGGCAAAATGGCCGATAATGATGCTCATCCGATGTCATCAACATAAAAGCGATGACCGAAGTGAACCTTAGCTAATAAGCGGAAAGTGAACCGTTAATATGAATAAACGCAAAGCTATTTTGGTGATCAAATATCAATTACAATGACCAAAGCTTTGAAGTAACAAGTTACAAAAAATATAGGCTCAAATAGCATACTTACAATCAAATTTGTTCCAATAGAATCAAATTTGTCTGTATGTTGCTTTGTGAGCATACCCACGGGTGTCTAGTAGCCTGGCTTACAATACACTAACCAATTGAGAGCATTGGGCAAGGGATATGTATCTATGAGATCGTGTCGACTATGTCACTGAGAATTAGATTTGCTGGATAAGGCAAGTAAATAACTACAGCGTTTAAAGGCTTATCAAAATACAGTGAAATGATCCTAAGTTCTAATGTGAAGGGGACATCTTTGCGAAAGATCCTCATAATAAATCATATGAATAAGCTGTCTTCCTTTTACAAATTAACATAATAATCGTATAACAAATTCTGCATAATAAGTTTCGATGGGATCAATTGTTCTGACAAACTTCCCATACAAAAGAGTATAGAGTATATAATTTTGGTGACGGTATCCTGTAGGTTCTTCTAAACAAAGTAAGAATTTATATCATCGGTTATTTACGTTCTGTACTGCAGTGAACGGAAGGTCGTATGTGTAGTTTTCCCTTGTGAAGCTTATCGTAACTGTTTGAAACCATTAAGAAAATAATAAGTAAGTACGTATATTTTATTACCACAATAATACAGATCAAATAGTAAAGTCAAAAGTCAATCCATTGGAGTCGTATCGATAACCCATTATGCAAGGCAAAATATGAATTGTATACAATTCATAGTTCTGAAAATAAAACACCGTTTCCTACCGAAATATAAATGTAGGATTAAAACCAAATTGAACCCAAGTCTTCAGCGAAATCACTCGTTCAAAAATTGTGGCCTTCTTGGAAACGTCCCACGTTTATCAATAACATATTTAAAACAGTTCGCGCCAAATACTGTCTGTGCATGATATAAATTCAACTTGAAATAGACAAAGCTTTACTACTACAGATAAGTATGTGTAGTTGTACCAGGTAGTCATGAATCGGAAGGATAGACAGGCTCCGCTCTCTACCGGACGGTGCCTTGACCGCGCCGTTCTTTCGCCTTCGCCTTTATCTCATATCGAGCACTTCCGACCACCTATGTGGTCTTGGTATCATTGTACTACATACTAATATCGATATATGTTTATAAACATAACGAGTTTTGCGTCATTCCAAAGATACGACCTCAATTCAAAAACATTTCGCTTGCTGAAAATATGCGTTCCTTTTCTTTCTCCTTGTTCAAATCTCTTGGCATAGATTCAAATTCACATCCTACGTAAGAAAATAAACTGGAGATAATTTTAGGTTGACCTTCTGAGGTCATAATGGCATTGTTTATATTGCGAATCGAAACTACTGTGTGCTGAATAGTTTTGTGTGGGTAGTCCAAATCTTTTCAATTTTTTTACGCGCTTTGAAAAAGGTCCATAGATTAAAACATAGACTAACGCCTAAAAAAATGTGCAGTATATTTCCCTTTATACTGTGCGGTCCATTACAAATAGCAGCGAAGCAATTCTCAAAAACCACTTGAGTCAATATTAATGTTCTGTAGAACGGTATTTATATAAACATTGTCAGAAAACCATCAAATATTACTTAAACTAAATATTTATATTCGTAGTTAAGTATCACTATCTCCCCTAATCATAACTTTCCCCTTAAGTGAAAAATCAAGTTACCTAGTAAGTACGTCATAAAACTTTACAGCTTGCCTCGTTAACGTTTCAATCATAATAAAAATAATGAGGCGCGTAACACGCTAAATGTTAATCTCAATTATTGCAATTAACAACTTCAATTCCGTACAGTGTCATTTTGCTTCCGACTTTGTTCTCTGACATATACAATTCAATAATTTAATACTCAGTAATTCGCCTTGAAATCACTTTCTCAGTTTTCTAGAAGCGTATCAGGTAACACTTCCGATTTGCATGCATTTCCTTTTGTCTGTTTCTCGAATATGAGTTGGAGTGCCGCAGGGCTCTAAGCTGGGACCGGTTTGTTTTATAATATTCAAAAATAATTTGCATTTCCATAGTTTTATGGTTATATTAAAGTTACAATATCATGAACCTGAGATCTTTTTTCCAATATGGGTTCCGCGAGATTACTGTCAACAGATGTCAGAATGATAACATTGCTATATCAATTCGTATGTTAATGGACCACACGGTGATATGATATGACCTCTTCTGCCCCTATTATTTTGCCTTTATTATTTAACAGTGATTTCATTGTCGTGATAAGCCCCGCCTCAAAGTCAATGCGACTGAGTGGCGCGATCCCCGACATACATACATATTAGATTAGTGAAGTAATTAGACTTCTAGACTAGACTAGGCGACGCAACGGAAAGCGCGGCGTAGATTGGCATACTAGGTGGACCTATAACCTTGTAAGGGTGGCTGGTTATTTCACTATATAATCTGCATTAGGCGTAATCCAATCATACGATACAAAGAAGAAGCCATTTGATGCAGTCTACGCAAAATCTCGGTCTATGATGGCGCTTGGTTCTTATGTCCGTCCACCTATAGTCATCTCATGTCTCATGTCATGATGATATTAAATTTGACTTACCTATTAGCAAAGTGTCAATGAGATTCGTCAATTATGAGAACTGATGGTGAATTCAGAAACGAAATATATTGTCATTGTGTAAGACGATGAAACTTCATGGTCAAAACAAGATTATGTTTACTGAAACCATGTCCTGTGAATCCCATTTAAATGTCTGGGAAGTACTAAGTACTTCCTTATTATTCTTTTCAGTTTGTGAAGCTTATACAATTTTATGAATGAGTTACATTGTGAACAAGTTATGTAAACATTACAGATATTATGAGAAAACAGTATTTACAAGCTCTTTGTTATTGAAAATAAATATGTAAATTACCAAACACCCGTATAAATTCTGAGAAAAGTAAATACCTCATATGACTTACTACCTAAGCACAATATGTGAACAATTTAAACTAAGTATGTTTATAATATTCGTGAAATTTTAACAATAGCCTATACGTTTTTTGTATGAATAAATCACTGAATAAATTTTCAGTCAATTTTGTAGTCACAGCCATTAAACAAACTACTTTTTACAGCTAAAATAGTTTTGTCTGTTGCCACATTAAAGTTCGCAAATTTTCATACCTACTGAAGTTTTTTTATTGATTGTCACATTACAATTTGCAAATTTTCGTACCTACTAAAGTTTTTTTGTTGAAATGCGAATTTAATAGTCGGTTCTAGTATGTAGTTGTGAAACTGGCCATTGACGGCGTAATGACTCCTGCGCAGTTCAAGTTCAAAGACAAATAAGTTCGGCGGCTTGTTTGGTTATAGGGTTACCAAAAGTTGTGGCGAAATAGATATTTGAATTAACAAACTCTCCTTCTTCGTCGAGTCGAATGGTAATACCTATGATTGACATTTTGTAAATACGTAGCAGTACAAAACTACTCCCAAAGCAACGCTGGTTATGGTTACTAAAATAGTTACTAGGAGACCCACTCCCTAGTTAAATAAAATTTTATTTCAATGTTTATGTCAGTGATATCATTATCATCAACCATACCAGTCCATTATTGAATATGGACCTCATCTTATAGAGTATTTGCCTTACTCATCGGCACTTTTAGCAGATTGGTAGTCCGTTGTAATTGATAGAAAACACTGCTGCCCATTCCCTGAATCTTGTTACCTAAGCTTCGTTCGCCTTTTACGATATCCACTTATAGGGCATTTCTGTCTGTATCACGCAGCAACTACTTATCTAAGAGTTTAGTCTGGTCATCCTGATGCCCTTGCTCTTGCTGAAGCCGTGCAATTACATGAGTATGCGTTTGCGCACACGACGCGGTCAAGTTCAAAGTCGGACAATACTAGCTGCTGGGTTGCCAGACCGATAGTTCAAATGATACGTTAATATTTTGGACGAACGCAAGATACAGGCCGCGAATTGTACTAGATAAAGAGTAATTATATTTTTCTATTCATCGACTTGAGTCTAGCCAGGTCACAATATGGCTGAGACATAATCTATGATAGAGCAGGCTTTAGTGTTGCGAGTTTTGGACAACGTGAATTCTAAGATAAGCACTTGCATTTTTAGAAGACAGATTCAATGTCAAAGAATAAGTTTGATTTCAAGATTAGCTACAACTATCTATATTAAAGGAATCTATTTTTTTATTACTTTCATATTTGAACTCGCTTCACAGCGTGTCGCTTCGCGTCCTATTCGGTGATCCTCATCTTTTGAGGAGAATAATAATAGTTCTATCTTTATGTAAGTGGATTAAAAAGAACTGCATATAATCTGGCAATACTAAACCAGTAGAAGATTAGCAGTTGCTTATGGTGGTGGTACATCTTCGCAAATTGATGTTTACGTCGTAAGACCGGAACATGACAATCTTCGAGATTATATATAGTTTCAGTAATACTTTACTAATTAATTTCGCCAAGAAAATACTTTGTTCAACTAGAAAAATGTCTCGATTTGCAAAAGGTATCTCGATCTACATTAAATTGGAAGATATGTTAAACAAATATATTTAAAAAAGATAAAATAAAGAAAACTAAATCGTATGAAAAGAACTCTACGTGCTATATATAAAACATAGACAGCAACACATAAAAAAACAAGCAGAGAATATGTAGGCAATATATGTAGATTAGATTATAATAATATAATGACCCCAGACTCACGTGATGAATTAACATAATTTCGAGAAACTTGCATAAGAATTGCATACCTATACCAATTTATATATAACAACTCCATTGTTTTTCCTTGATTCTCAGATATTTATGAACAACTTCGTAGCTAAAATTGCATATGTTATAATTATAGTTGACCTTGACTTTGACTTTGCTTTGAAAAATGCCTAAATATGGTTTTAATTGAGAATTTATTATTCATTTCAACTTCCCAACAGTTTTGAGTCAAAAGCAACACATAAAAAAACAAGCAGAGAATATGTAGGCAATATATGTAGATTAGATTATAATAATATAATGACCCCAGACTCACGTGATGAATTAACATAATTTCGAGAAACTTGCATAAGAATTGCATACCTACCTATACCAATTTATGTAACAACTCCATTGTTTTTCCTTGATTCTCAGATATTTATGAACAACTTCGTAGCTAAAATTGCATATGTTATAATTATAGTTGACCTTGACTTTGACTTTGCTTTGAAAAATGCCTAAATATGGTTTTAATTGAGAATTTATTATTCATTTCAACTTCCCAACAGTTTTGAGTCAAAATAAACTCAATTACAAAAACTCTCATTGAATGCATTTTAAATTAATTAAAAATAGGAAAATACATATTTTTTATTCATTTACTAGATATACATTTAAATATAGATCTTGATGCTCTACGATAAAATGAGTAAACACAACAATGTGGCCAATCAAATTACATAATACAATGCAGCTACTACTATACATACGTAGGTACTAGTAATATAATGCACGATGCTTTTGATAAGTGCTTGTTTACCTCAAGTGATATTGGATTCTATTGTAGTCTGGGCTTGATATTACAATAATTTTGAACGTTACTCTGTTATGAGACGAAAAGCTTAAAAATATATCCTTTTTGCAGAAACAACATCAATGTTTTTGCAAAACATGAAAAGTAGCTACGATCTACGCCGTAGCAAAGATGCTACTCTGTTACTTCAGATTTGAATAACTTTACAATTTTGTAAATACGTGGCTTTGATTTATACCATGTTTCAAGTGAAAACTTACTATGTATTTTTACTGGTAAATAAAATAAAATAAAACTAAGTATCTATTTGTTGATGAGGCAAATAGGTAATGAAAAAGTGGGCAATATTATAGAATAATTCCTTTCCTTATCAATTTAAAACTTCGATATTATTGTTACGTTATGTTACTAGAAAATAATCGTGCATATTTATGCAATAAATTATCGACTTGATCACGACATGACTCATCCCAATTAAATATACCGATTGACTATTATTTAATTCGCAAAAAATTGTGCAGTACCTACAGTAGTCTTATATAAAGTAAAGTAGTGCGGTTTTCCCTATGTATCTTCTTATGTATTAGACAATTGTTTTGATAGCAATCACTAAAACAGATAACAGAAAAACATACCTACTGTAATTAACTTGACGTAATAAAGGTTATTTTAATGTAGAAACTATTATATGGTTGTTAAAATAGAATTGTATAACTGGCTGAGATAAAATACATAAAGTAAAAAAGTAAAATGCACCTATGGGACAATTATTATAATTTTTAAGTTTTTTTTACTATCTTGTACCATTTGTCGAGATGAACTCAGTAAAAAAAAATGTATCGGATTTTGCTAAAACGGAAAAAAAATGTCATTACCACTCAACATGTTTCGATTTTTTTTATAGTCGGAATAAAGAGGCAAATTGGCACAGTGACATAGGTATTTTGTATATAATCATAATGACTCAAACTTTTTTTTTTAAATCGCATGCTATTCCTAAGCACAATACCTACTTTATATTTTCATTATTTATGCATATGTCGACATAGTTTTCATCGGATGCTATCGAGATAGTAGAAGGGCAACTTAAACAATATTATCAGCCACTTTGTTTGAGTGTGGCTGCCTCTCCTTGAATAGCATTATTACTTTCTTCAATGTACTTTAGCTACTTGTTGCATTAACTCACACACGCAAATATTAAAACAAAAAAACATGCGCTAGCTTTGAGTTAGACTCTTGAGCATGAGATACTTTAAAAAACGGTTTTTAAAAAAGTGCGCTACCGGTGCTGAAGGAATTTAGTTTAGACGGCTGCTTTAGCTTTCATCTATAATGACTAGTTTAAATTGATCTATGATAATTAGTTCTATCTAATAATGAGAGCGAAGATTTTAGGTAGCCACATATCTTTCAAATAGTGTAGGAATCTGTACTGCCGTCAGCGAAAAAGCGCTTTCATATAGGTATTTTGGTACAAATTCGACCCCGTAGCGTCAAGCGGGAGCAATGATTATGCTTTTGCCGTTTCGTCGCACAACTTAAACCTAAACTGACCGATAGAAATTCTTGGTCACATATCTTAAGTAAAAATGTGTAAATATGTAAAAAGTGTTCATACTTAAAAAAAAAAAGGAAAAACGAAATTTGAAAAAATTAGATCCCGTTTTTAATATCTTGAAACTAAGAAATAGCGTGAAAAACGTACCATATAAAGGTCGCCATACCGGCAGACCTTCCAGAAGCCCTTGATGCTCAGGAACATGTTGCTTCTCTTCCCCGCACCCCCCGGTCCCCCCGCGCCGCCGCGGCAGCCCCGCCACGCGCTCCACGCGCCGAGCGCGCCTCTGAAACAAACGAAAAAGCCTTCAGCATCTCTCTATAGGAATTTTATACAGGAAGCCAGAAAGGTTTTGAAGTAAAAAGTGATCTTACTCCTAGTGTAATCCAATTGCGATTGCATCAGAGGCAGATAGATATGTCCGGTTGAACGATACTAGTTTAGCGGTCGTAGACTTCGATTAGGATTACGACTGGCTTAAAATTACGACTAGGTGACGGTTCACCGCTTTGCAATTTACCTAGTACCGTGGCCAAGATCATAAGACCCGTAAAATGAAGATTAGAATCGTTAGTTACAGTTTGGTGCCGTGACCAGGATTTCTAGTTCCGTCGTATCCCGAAAAGACATATCCAGGTCACAAATTCAGGACTCTGACACCAGAAAAGGTAATTTAGTTTCGTAAACATTATTTTGAAAACATTACCAAAACCAGTTCAATGACTAGGTAATTAGTATTTGCTATACATACATAAGTATTTATTAAAATAATGTTATTTGACGTGTGCCAAATATTTGGATTTGGCGACACGGTTATTGACATTCAAAAATAATTATATTATGCTAACAACGAATCGACCTGTTTTATTTGGGGTGGCTATTTAAGTAAGTATATTTTTATTTTTATACACACATGTTCTTGATTACTTAACTTGAATTTTGGGTTAGATTTTGTGTAATTTTAAGTGTAGGTATATTAATGTGATGTGGTAGGTACTGTTAGTAATTTCTTTACGTTATTTTTGGTTGAACGTTGTCGTCGTTGGGTAATATTGTTCCTTGTCACAAGCCGGTCCTGCATTTTCGTTATTGATCAGTAGTAAAATTTCACCCTTTAAACGGCACTTACCCGACTGCCTCAGGAGGGTTATATTTTTCGAGAGTATGTATGTAGACAAGAAATTCGTTTTCACGGTCTCGAGCACAAACGTATGGGCGATTGGGCGGATTTTAGCATGTGAGGTGTCGTCAGATTCGTCTCAGCAACGCGAGTGACACTGGCTAAATTGAAAATTCATAAATTCAAGATGAGATGTTTTATCGAAAAATACAACGGTTTTTGTTTTTTAATTCATCTGCTGAACTGAAAACGCCCCTATCCACGAGTTGTAATGAGAGCGGCCTCTTTTAGGTTATAAAATAACACCTCTTAATATTACCATTTGAGGCTATATGCTGCGCAACATTTGCCAGACATGTTATATCTCAGGTAATAATTGAATTAAATAGCCACACGTCACAATATCAGAATATGGTCTTTGTTTGACAAATACAAAGTAAGGTTTGTGGTTAGAATTATATTGTTTGTTTAGTCTACTTTGTTCAGACAAAAGACAGTTGATTTGATTGTAAAGGTGTGAGAAAAAGTCTTTCTTATTTATATGACTCCCAGGTTAACTTAATACCTATACATTTTGCCTTATTTTTATTAAATAATTATATTAATAAAATCAATGAACTGTTTCGCGGTCACACATACAAACTTGAAGTAAAAAAGAACCCCTATTTTAATATTTTGGATCATAGAATCATCCAAATAGACAAGATATCCTAAAACTTACTGAAAAATAATTTGCATAACTTTGCTACTTTATTCATGTGCTGCTTATACTTGAATAGTCGTGAAAAGCTTTTAAGAGTAACGACCGAAATTACAAGCTAAAAAGAATCAGCTGTTCCTATTTTGCCTATTTACTCGTATTCCAATAGTACGATAATATTTTATCAATTTATATCGTAAGCATGCCGAATTTCCAGCCAGTTAGGGTGCAGTAGCCGTATCCGAGATAGCCGCACGGCGGCGCGCGGCGAATCGGCCGATTGATTATCGAACATGCGTCTGCGCAGCGTCACTTTCAAATATCGAATATGTTTTGAAAATAAAAATAAATAGAATACCTACTGATAATAAGAACATTTGATTCACGTAAATTAAATTTAGTCTGCAGTTATTTTTGTTATTGGCCTACTTATTTACCTAAATACAAATTGAATATTAAAAACGGCCTTCAAGATAAGCTAGTAAGTTTACTTACAATGCTCGTATAAACAATTAGAAATAATATTATAAAATCGCACCTGTGTTTACGTGATTGATTAGGCATATGCGATGCGGCTACTTAGACGAATTCTTTGTTTACATGTAGTGCTAGATATTACATTTAAAGTAACCGTAACAAAAAATAAATAAAATAATGTAACTTAAAATCATAATGTTTTGTTAATATTTACTCTTATCTGCAAAATTTTCTCGCCTACAGATATAGTGCACAAATATGTGGGCGTCCGCGCAAAAAGGGTCCAGTTGTAGGGTATTGAGTTAAGACCAGTTTCAGAATCTAGAATAATCCCTCTATCATACTGACTACAAAAAAGACCATATTTTGAATATGTATTTTTTTTACAGGCATCCAAAGTTGTAACTCTGAAAAAAGTGGTTTTGAGAAAATTGAGTTTAAAGGTTTAGGTTAAAATAAAACACAGTTCTACTTATTTGTTACATAGGTCATTATTTTTTCATAAAGATTACACTAATGTGCATTCAATCATGTGACCATAACTTTAATTTAAATAATCAATGTAGGAAAATAAGCCGTGTCAATTTCAGAAAACACTAAAGCCGACTTCTGGTACCTTTTATTGCATGGATTAGTACTTAATGTTTTGACCAGATATTAACAGCCATTATGTTATCCTAGAAATCTCTTTTGCCTTTTATAGTGTTAGGATAAATATAAAGTATTAAATTATACGAAATTTTATAGATTTTCATAAGATTTTATGAAACACCGACAAGTGGACCTTTTTTATGCTACGCTTTAGCTAGCTTTCAGCGATTTGGTATTTACTAACATCCCAAAAAACTATAGCGTTACCTATCATTTTATACTTACAACAACTTAATGTATATGTATGTTGACACACGGTATCTTGCCAGACGGTATCTCGACACACGCTATCTCGATATACGTTATTTCGACACGCGTTAAGTCTGCTTTTGTGCCTCTTGCTTTTTACTTCTTTTACCAATATTGTAAATATGTTTTGCAAATTGCCTAAACCATATTTTTTCTCCACTATCGATTTTAAAGCGAAACAAGTGGTGCAAGCGATTTTCAACCTTATTGACATAACTCGGAATGACTCGAATTTTAAAAATTCGACTATAAATGTGTATTTACGTATTTTAAATAACCAAATTTCAATAAGGATTACAATTGCTTGTACCACTTTATTGGCTTTAAAATTGATAGTGGTGTTGAAAAATATGGTACAAGCAATTTTAGTCCTTATTGACATAATTATGTCGATTATGTTATAATGACATGATCACAATCCTACTAATATTATAAAGGCGGATGTTTGTGTGTGTGTTTGTTACGACATCACGCTAAAACGGCTGATTAGATTGACATGAAATTTTGCACAAATATAGAAGAGTATCTAGAATAACACATAGGCTACTTTTTACCACGGGAAAATGTCTTATTCCTATGGGATCACGCATATTCCAATATTTTTGCAAAGGTGCAAGACTGAGCCGATTCGCGTGTTAAATGTTTTCGCCGAAAACTAACAGCGACATCTCTTGGCGAGTAGGTAATGCTTTTTTCCCGCGGAATAATAGGTTGCAGCGGGTGAACCGCTGACGGGCAGCTAGTAAAAAAATATATTAAAACGTGGATCTTGTCAAGGTCTACTTTCCTAAAGAAAATAATAGCCTAGCATGCATGGTTCCCAAGACTAACGAGGTTTTAGTTTGACAGCTATCATCTGAAATGTGGATCTCGTCAAGACCTTCAACTTCTTTAAAGCAACTGGTAGTCTACCATGCATAGTTGTCAAGAAAAACGTGTTTAAAGTTTGACAGATATCTTCAAAATATAGATCATGGCAAGACCTACAACTTCCTCCAAGCAACTGGTAGTCGAGCGCGCATAGTTACCGAGATAAACAAGTTTAAAGTTTGACAGCTGTCGTCAAAAATATAGGTCAAGGCCTACAACTTCCTCAAACCAACTGGTAGTCTAGCGCGCATGGTTACCGAGATAAACATGTTTAAAGTTTGACAGCTGTCATCGAAAATGTAAATCTTGTCAAGGCCTACAACCTACAACCTTCTGAAAGCAACTGATAGTCTCCCGTACCAAGTTATGGGATATGATAAAATTTCGGGTCTCCAACACAAAATAAACCAGACCACCAGATCATTTTGTATTTATCTCATCTCTCCCCATCCCACCTAACTTTGCCTCACCCTGCCCCACCTAGCCCCACCTTGCCTCATATTACCTCACCATGCCTCACTCTACTAAAGCTTGCTCCAACCCTGCCGAAGCTTGTCCCACCTCGCATGTGTCGAGATAACGTGTATCGAAATACCGTGTGTTGAGTAAACTTGTGTAGAATTAACGCGTATCGAGAAAACGTATGTCGAAATAACGTGTGTCGAGAATACATATGTCGAAACAACGTGTGGCAAGATACCGTGTGTCGATATACTGTGTATCAAGAAGGCGTGTGTCGAGATTGCATGTGTCGACCTAATGTGTATCGAAATCTGTTGAGATGCCATGTGTCGAGATATCGTTGTCGACCTGACGTTGTCCACTCCAGTTCGGAGTGACAGTACACACAGTATTTACATTAAATACCTTAAGGCGTTCCGTTTTCCATACAAAAGTTCAATGGAGTTATGTATGTAAAGGAGACAAGAGTCGGTTTAAAAAACTTGATGGGGAGTCCCGTGGGTATATAAGATTGTCGCAAAACACTAAAAAGAATTTTTAAATCATCAGATTTCCCCGTAAAAAGCGAGTCGCCACTTTACGAAAATAGATGGAGCTACTGCTGCAATAAATACGTTTAATTTTATTGTGCAGAAAATACTGATTATCTTTTAACTATAAGTAGTTTTGCGACAAATTTACGTGTGCCTTCATCATTCAGAATAAAGTTTCTTTAAAAAAAAAACTCTACAGCTCATGTGTAACCCGACTGAAGTGCAGTTTTTTCGTTTGTATGACGTAACGAACCACCTTAACCCAGTCATGAAAACATCGACTTGTCAAGACTTGCCGACATCTGGACCCTTTTCACTAAACTATTATCATTAAAAAAAAACATACTTAGAAACAAAAATTAAAAGTGTTGATTACATGAAATTGTAGTAAATTGCTTGTATAATAATATTCTTTCAAAATCTCAAAATGACATATTTTCACCCAACTTCATAAAAACGCAAATATCTCGGAAACTAAAAGCCGACAACTGGACCCTTCATGCGCGGACGCCCACATATAGTGTTAAATAAGTACTAGCTAAATATTAATACGAAAAGCACCTAATTGACCCTAGGTGACCTATGTGTTAATAAATGGATCCTTGCCATAAGTAAATACTTACTCAGAAATTATATCCTCGCGGGACCCCAACGTGAAAACTTTTACACTATTTATAACACAAAATTGTTTATCTTCACAAAAATTCACATAAAATAACAGAAACCAAGAATCCAAATAATCACGAACACGAAGACGCGCGGGAAATCTCACGACGCTTGAGTTTAAATTTGGAACTGCACGTGTTGGCGCCGTCCGAATTTCTTTTTAAATCCGGCTGTTTTCAGCCAGCTTTTTGTTTTTGAATTAAACTTTTCTTATTTTATTTTTCTTTAGTAGTTCTGGCTATCACATCCCAGTGTCAAGTTGCGACTGTTTCGGAAACGGTCCGCGGAGTGCGAGCTCGCTCTTGACCTTGCGTCTGCGATACTGAAGCGGCTTTTGGTTCACACACCGGGTTTTATAACGCATTATTGTTGTCATAACTTTTACTGTACACTACTCGTACTGATAGTGTGCACTGTACACGGTGACGCATAGGCCGCGCCGCCAAATGACATCGACAGCATTTCCGAGGATAAAGGTTAAACACCTGTTGTGGGTTGTATTACATCAGAGATAGTATATTTTTTATTTTGTTCGAAATTAGTTTTAAAGTATTTTTCTTCGCGTTTTATCAGATTTACTAGAACATTATATTTTTTAAATAATGAAAAGAAATAAATTTAAGCAGAGAAGATAAGAATGCAAATAAGAACCCCACGCAACTAACTCAACTAAAAAAATATTTAAGCTCGAAATTATTTGTAGAACACGTGGTTGATCATTGTATGTAAACCTTACATAAAACTGTATAGAGAGCAGCTGGTAGCGACAGGATGACAAAAACAGGAGCTCCTGCCATATATCGTAGGGAGTGGGAGGCCTACGCCCAGGAGTGGACTGATATATGGCGATATAATGTTATGCTATTACCTACTATTAAATAACCTGGCTACCATTATCGAATCAGGAAACCAAGAAGCAATTTATACTAGACAAAGAAATATGAAATGTCTATATCATAGAGTTATTCAGCCGTTATCAGTTCTGCATCATGATCATCACGACTGTCGACTATGATTGATCCTAGATCATCAATGATTTGCCTATTTGCACTTAAGTGCTATCATGGTATTGTGCAATGCAAGGTACCAGGGCAATATGACTTTGTAGAGTTATTTGTTTCATCTCTGTGAACGTTGCAGTAGTAGACTGGTCAATGAATGATTCTAGCTGGATAATCCAAACCACCAATATAACGACGGAACTTTGTTTGGGTTCTTAGCCAATTCTTTGTGCTTTCCTCAAGTTCCGTCGTATTTGTGGTCCGAATTTTCCAGCAAGAATCATTCATGGACCACACTATAGGTACTGTCATAGCAGAGGTGTGTAAGTAAGAAGGAATTAATGCAACACCATCAACTGCGTGCCCTTATTACAATTTATTTGGAGTCAACGCACCAAGACCTCATTTTTCTCTCTCAGCAGTCAACTCTTCATTTACGCCTTTCATTGAAGTCATTCTTCTGTATACATTCTCTTTCATACGCATTCTAATTACTTTACTAGTAGTTCGGGAGCCCAGGGGGTAAGTGGCTATCTCATAAGGTACCACGATAGGCTAGGTTTGGATCGTTAACCAAGACTTAAACAAGTCGTATGACCCAGGTCTGCCAGAGCCAATCCTGCCGAAACATAAAAATAATCGATATTTTTCAGAGTCATTTTTCCGTAAAAAATATGTCATAAGGTACCACAATGAAAGTGCTGGCATCAGAACCATTGAAAAATTATGTAAAAAAAGCTTGGTCTGCCACTGCGCACCCTGCCGGAAGTGCTTGCCAGACCTCTCCAAAGATGCCCTTCCGACACCCCTAAACTATCTCATCGGGTACCACGACGCGACCACCACAACATAATAGCCAAGATCACTCTGACAATAGATCACAAGGTCTGCCAGGCCTAAACTTGCCGCATCCTAGTGTTTCAGACATTTGAAGTTGTAGGTCAGTGTATGAAAAATGACCTATATCTTTTCCCCGTGTTTGATTTTGATGGTGCCTTAATACGAAATGCTCTCCATAATAAGGAGCTTCGAGTCATATAGGACAGTTGGGTGGAGGGTTTCAGTATTGAACGCAATCCTGTCAAAAAGTTTGAAATGGAGGTTTGATCTATGAAAACTAGCCTATATCTTATTCCCCCCGGGTTTGATTTTGATGGCGCCTTAATATGAAATGCTCTCCATAACTAGGAGCTTTGAGTCATATAGGTCAGTGAGGAGGAGGGTCTCTGTATTGTACACAATCCTGTCGAAAAGTGTGAAATTGTAGGTAAAGTGTATGAAAACTGGCCTATATCTTTTCCCCCACTGGTTTGATTTTGATGGTGCCTTGGTATGAAATGCTCGTAATGATTAGGAGATTCGATTTGTATAGGTCAATTGGATAGAAGGTCTCTGTTCTGTGCAAAATCCTCCTAAATATGAAAATATTCGATAACTTCTGCAGATTTTATCAGTTAAAATTGTCATATCATAAGGAACTCGAATAAAAGTGCTTGCATCAGCTTACCATTGACAAATTATGTTAAAAAAACTTGGTCTGCCACTGCGCACTCAGCTGGAAGTCCTTAGATGAGATAGGTTAGGGGTGTCGGAAGGGTATATTTGGAGGGGTCTCCCAAGGACTTGTGGCAGAGAGCGCAGTGGCAGACCAAGTTTTCTTAACTCAATTTATCAATGGTAAGCTGATGCTGGCACTGTCATTCGGGTACCTTATGAAATGACAATGTTAACGGAAAAAATCGCAATCCTGCTAAACATGAAAATATTCGATATGTTCTGCAGATTATTGCCGTTAATATTGTCATATCATAAGGTACCCGAATGATAGTGCCAGCATCAGCTTACCATTGATAAATTATGTTAAGAAAACTTGGTCTGCCATTGCGCACTCTGCCAGAAGTCCTTGGAAGACCCCTCCAAATATATCCTTCCGACACCCCTAACCTATCTCATCTAAGGACTTCCGGCTGAGTGCGCAGTGGCAGACCAAGTTTTTTTAACATAATTTGTCAATGGTAAGCTGATGCAAGCACTTTTATTCGAGTTCCTTATGATATGACAATTTTGACTGATAAAATCTGCAAAAGTTATCGAATATTTTCATATTTAGGAGGATTGTGCACAGAACAGAGACCTTCTATCCAATTGACCTATACAAATCGAATCTCCTAATCATTACGAGCATTTCATACCAAGGCACCATCAAAATCAAACCAGTGGGGGAAAAGATATAGGCCAGTTTTCATACACTTTACCTACAATTTCACACTTTTCGACAGGATTGTGTACAATACAGAGACCCTCCTCCTCACTGACCTATATGACTCAAAGCTCCTAGTTATGGAGAGCATTTCATATTAAGGCGCCATCAAAATCAAACCCGGGGGGAATAAGATATAGGCTAGTTTTCATAGACCAAACCTCCATTTCAAACTTTTTGACAGGATTGCGTTCAATACTGAAACCTCCACCCAACTGTCCTATATGACTCGAAGCTCCTTATTATGGAGAGCATTTCGTATTAAGGCACCATCAAAATCAAACACGGGGAAAAGATATAGGTCATTTTCATACACTGGACCTACAACTTCAAATGTCTGAAACACTATGATGCGGCAAGTTTAGGCCTGGCAGACCTTGTGATCTATTGTCAGAGTGATCTTGGCTATTATGTTGTGGTGGTCGCGTCGTGGTACCCGATGAGATAGTTTAGGGGTGTCGGAAGGGCATCTTTGGAGAGGTCTGGCAAGCACTTCCGGCAGGGTGCGCAGTGGCAGACCAAGCTTTTTTTACATAATTTTTCAATGGTTAACTGATGCCAGCACTTTCATTGTGGTACCTTATGACATATTTTTTACGAAAAAATGACTCTGAAAAATATCGATTATTTTTATGTTTCGGCAGGATTGGCTCTGGCAGACCTGGGTCATACGACTTGTTTAAGTCTTGGTTAACGATCCAAACCTAGCCTATCGTGGTACCTTATGAGATAGCCACTTACCCCCTGGGCTCCCGAACTATAGAGACAACATTAGCCATGTAGTAAAAATTATTAATTATACCGTTTACCACTCGGCTTTCCCCAATACTTTATTTGTGGCTTGCTTAAAGTGACCAGTTTGATCTACATAAATATTAATGAACCATACTGGATTGGCCAGACAGTATGTCTAGAACGTTCGCGCCAAAATATATTTAGGAATTGTTTTTCTAGACCGATATCGTAAGTAATTAATTCAAAACAGATCATCTTTTTCTTTTCTTTTTTGGAAACTTCCATCTTGTTTTGCCAGTTTAATTCTTAAACAGACATAGTGCGTTTCATATTCATCAAATAGTTCATCTGGCGTCATGTTGGTAGCATTGGAAAGCCGAATGTAATATTATGGCCGCCGTATTATATTTACAATGCTACCAACATAATTCCAGAGGAACTATTTGATGAAACGCACTATTTTTATAGTTTATTTTCACATATTGTAACAGGCAATATGGCGGTACCTCCAATCAGCCTAGTTTTATGTTTCCTCTAGAACTAGAAGACATTCGTGGAACACTACTGTCTCTTATCAGATAAAATGAAGGCATTGTATGCAAATAGCGTTTGCCTGAGATAATGATGTGTGCAAATAAGTACACAGAAATGGAGAAAGGGGGCATTCGTCAACGGATGATATGCTGATAGCTGTGACTGATAAAATGGCACAGATGTAGGTATAGTACCGAAGCGTTTAGCAGAATACGTAGAAAGTCAATGCTTAGTATTTAGGTCTTTCTTTTTCGTGTGGGACACCGAGTCGTTCAACGACCCGATGAACCCTGGTGTCAGAGTTTTTCAACCGCCTACTGCAAGTAGCAGGCCTCTGACATGGTTGTGTAACGATCGCCATCATAGACAGCAACCGGGAACGACGGCTTAACGTGCCCATCCGAAGCACGGAACCATCTTACTTGCACACAATCAGGTGGTTCAGCCTGCAATGTCCTAACCAGACTGGGAACAGATTCACAAAGTGATAAATATCAACTTTGTGAGTGACCCCACCGGGAAGTGAAACCGGAACTTTTGCGTGGCAGGCAGGCATACTGACCACTGCGCCACATCGGCTGTCTTTCGGTGTGAGCAGTAGACAGTCATCCTTCTGCCCTTATCCCAATTTGTTTGGGGTCGGCGCAACATGTCTCTTCCATTCATCTTTATCAGCCGTCAAATCTTCGTTCACATCTTCTTATACAGCATACCCATATAAACGAAATTGTCTTGTTTCTAGGGTAAATGTGATGTATGGAATGGCATCAGGCCGTCAACTCCTGTCAGTTTCTGTAATTCCAAAACTAAACCACTGAATTCACCCATGGTTGTATGTAGACAAAGTTCATAAACCATTCTTTAGCCTGTCATGCTACTCGTAATACTGCTTTTAAATGTATGCCACTGAATTATTAAAACAATCAAGAATTACTTCCACTAGATTTGTTGTCATAACGTCATAGAGAACAGAAGAAGAAACATGCTAGGAAACTTATTGCGACATGACGACCTACTGAAAAATATAATTGAAGGAAAGATTGAGAGAAGGAGAGGGAGAAGGCGTCCTAAACGCGCTTACATGGACTTAGTGAAGGAGAAGGTAGGTGTCATGTCGTATAAGGAGTTAAGGAGAGGGCTCAAAGAAGAGCAGATTGGATATTACTCCACCGACAAGAGCGAAGCTCTTAAGTTAATGATGATGATGAGATTTGTTGTAGGCTATTTTCGGTTTGTTACTAGGAATAACCACACCTACTTGTTAATCAGTGAACCCACACAGGTTATTTTCCATGAATCGAGGAAAAGTAGGTATCGTTCACAAATTGCAACGGCATAATAAGTGCATGCACTCGCATGCCGGAAGCGCTGCGTCAATCTGTGATGTGCAATTGCGTCTGATTATGTGTATGCAGATAATTAAATCACAGTAATAGCTGATTACAAGTGATGCTACAAAAATGCTGGTGTATTGAAGTTTCGGGCTACAGTACGGGATTGTAAGATGGGGAAATGTCACAAAGCATGATATTAGAGTTTTAAGTCGACTATTCTACTGCTATAAGGCCAATATCTTGAGGAGAATTACCTACTTATCCATCTTGTCATAGTTAACACTGAGACAAGATTTCACCACATTGCAACGAGGTCTATTACTATAGAGCGGACACCAATCTCCACCACGGAGTTTCAATCCACTGGATCCAAATAGGCCCAGCACACTCAGTTTGTTGCTAGCCTTGAAGCTTGTTGGTCTCGTTTGTTTTGAGCTGATTTTTATACAAAATCTCACGAAATCTTTTTGAAAATACCGTCGTGCGTATTACGATATTGCAATAATAATGCAAAGAACACTTCTAAGTGCAGAGGAATAAGTTTTTATCGATGAGTAGCTAGAAAATCATTTGAAAACTTTATTCGAAAATAATATTTAGCGTACACGCCATGTTGCGTCATTTGTCATAGATGAAATATTCAGAAGTTTCATTGTGTACGCAACAAAATGTACCTACGTAGGTAGTGTAAGTTGATATTTCCTTTCATAGCGAAATGTAATATTAATATACACTATTTAGATTAGAAAATTATTGTCTTCTGTAACAAAATAAAATCTTCAGTAAAGATGACGAAAACTGCGATTTTTGTTGGGAATGCTTATTTTGTTTTAAGGTATGATGGGACGTAAGAGACAGTGTACTAAAAATTCTGCTATAAAACAACTGCTTTTTATATGTAAGCGGTATTACTAGGTAAATGAAAAAGATCTACTGTAGGTAAAATATATATTCCCATTCAGTTGAATGAAACTCGAAAGAATAAATCCCGAATAAAGGTCTTAAAGTTTTTGGTGCACCATCTCTTACACCCGGTATAAGAATTATTAGGTATCGATGAATAACAAGCATAATTTATTTAATTTATTTTACAACGTCACCGTAGGTATTAAACTTGTACTAAACCTACATAAGGAAAAATATAAACGAAGTGTCGCGTCTTTGACGGTGACATCGAATCTTTGTTTCATAACTTCCCCCCGTGGACCCCCCAACCCCCGCTTGCTGCTCCGGCTTTCGTTAGTACCAGCGCTTCTAGGACGTAAGTTCATATTAGTTCGATGCCACATTGTAAAAATTTTAGAAATTCTGAAAATTTTTTGATATCTGATTTGACCTTATTACTCAAATACAGTTTTCTTGTTGATGTCGACAAAAACAACAATGAAAACAGGAATACTTTTTCAAACAACAATGATTTTCTATAAAAATAGAATAACATTATTTGTTACGTCAATAATTTTGTCGTTGCCAAGTACCAAAAAATATCAACGCACTTGTGTAAATATTATCGTTTTGATTAAAAGTTTAAATAGGGACATTATTATATCGGGTCTTAATCTACAAAAAATTAAACAAGACATGAAAGTGCAGACATAATTATCTATGTAATTTACTGGGGTACTTTTCTTTGTTAGGTACAGGGTAAACTTAAACCATATCCATAGTCTTGAGCACCTGAGCTGATATTTCAATAAACTCTTCACTTTTCTTTGTTAGGTACAGGGTAAACTTAAACCATATCCATAGTCTTGAGCACCTGAGCTGATATTTCAATAAACTCTTCTCTATAACTTTTTAAGCACTCGCGATTACTTTCACTCATAATAGTTACTGGAAACCCACCCAGGTAAATTGCTTATTTACCTAAAAAACTATCGAGATGAGACCCGTTACTATTAAACTTTTCTCTGTTGTGTATAATCAAATGTTGTTATACATGCCATTTATAACCAAATGTTTTTGGTATCAGATAATTAGAGACAAATACATTAAAAGTATGAAAATAACCTCATATATCACTTTTTAGCTCACGTTGCTACACTACATGTCAATACAGAGTGTGTACGGAAATCGGAAGTGAACGCTTATCGAGTTATTTATTTATAGCAAACTGTCAGAGGCGAGATTATGCGGAATATTGGCGGTACTGAGATATTTTATTATTACGATTATGACGTGTATTATGATGTTAACAGTCGATATTATGGCGCAGTGGATAGTATGACTGCCTGCGACGCAGAAGGTTCCTGGTGCAAATCCCGGTGGGGTCACTCACAAAAGGACATTGCAGGCTTGAACCACCTGATTGTCCGAAAAGTAAGAAGGTTTCGTGCTTCGTAGGGCACGTTAAGCCGTCGGTCCCAGTTGCTGTCTATGCTTACGCAGACGCCGGTCGTTGCATAACTATGCCAGAGGCCTGCTACTTGTAGTACGCGGTTGAAAAACTCTTGACACCAGGGTTCATCGGGTCGTTGGACGACTCGGTGTCCCACTCGAAAAAGAAAACCTGACTGTAGCTATACTTTTGTGTAACTTACTGCGGATAACGGAACGTAATACTCATATCATAAAACTCGTAATGAGTATTTTGTCCGTAGTCGTTGCTACTCGGAAGCCTATGTTTACGAGTCTGTCCTGACACTAATTAGTAGTTTAAAATTGAATAGCTTCATCAGCCTTTTGTAGTTCTTTTTATTCGAAGTAATCTGTAGGCGTAAGTGGGTTATGCTAATTCAAAAGCTTCATACTTCTGGTATTC
Source organism: Phthorimaea operculella (assembly GCA_024500475.1). Classification (NCBI taxonomy): domain Eukaryota; kingdom Metazoa; phylum Arthropoda; class Insecta; order Lepidoptera; family Gelechiidae; genus Phthorimaea; species Phthorimaea operculella. The sequence goes on from JANFCV010000190.1 coordinate 711,694, forward strand.
CTTCCTACGGAGTATGAGCTTGAAAAGCCTTGCTTTTAATGACATTCCTAAATATTTGTTTTAAGAGTCGCGACTATGAAAGCTTCTGGGTAAAACTATTTTGAGTCTTACTAATTTCCAAGTAGATAAATTTTGTACTACCAATAAGTACCTACTTAGCCGCAATTTTGTCTCAATTTTTCCCCATCGTGACGTGATTTCCAAAAAGTATAAACAAACGCAAATTAGGCGCGAAACCCATCTTATGTTTGCCTAAAATGACGATGCCTTTGGAGTGCCTCTTAGACTCTTAAACAGTAGCTAGAATAGAACTCTTAGGTTACTTTATTTAGCGATATTCAAATCCTTATTTTGAGATTTTTCAAGGAAAACCATAACCGCATCGTACCTTACTGAGTAAACTACTATGTCTAAAAAAGAGCAAATATGTACCTATTTGTAAATCAAGCATGTTAAATTCGGTGTAAAAGTAAATAATGTAATTTTTATTTGTACTTCTGTTCAATCTTGACCTAACCAGTTTAGAGTATGGATAAACCTAAACAAAGGATGTATTCAAACAGCAAAGAAAGGTCATCATAACGCAAAGTTCAGTTGCATGGACTGGTTCACCCCTTGAAATATTTGAAGCAAATTTTTGCACCTTAGGATACTTACTTATTATTTTTGCCGACTGTCTCTTACTGGTTCTTATAATAAAGTTAAAAGTGAAATCATCGCAAAAACTTGAAATTCAAAGCTTTTGTATCATAATGCACGAGCACCTTTTAAGGAAATGTGCATATCCCAAATCATTGATACGTTTATCAAGTTTTAATTTCGTCTTATTCATTTTTATGACATCCTGTAGATACGTATTTGTTTTAGAGCCACACCTCTAAATGCCTCTAAGTAATTTGTTCATATTACGACGTCACAAGAAATGTAGATGAGTAAGATTTTTTTTTTAAGTATTTACAATGGCTGTCCTTCAATGCTTTATGGGAAACCAGCATATTTTGTCTATTGCCCATTTAAAAGCTCTGTCTAAACAGACTATTCATAATAACTATATGGGAAACCAGCATATGTTGACTGAAGTCCCTTTAAAAAATAAAGTCATCAAGATATGACCAGTTGTTGTCCAATATTGACCTGAAACCGCAGTGCCTTGTTTATTGTCCTGTGGCTTTGCTCCTCAAGGACCTAGTTCTCTTTGTTTCATGTTTTCCTGGTGCTTATTCACTAGTAGGAAATACACATTTAAACTTTGAAGTATTGTCGTGTGCTCTATAGTCTAAGCGGGTACGGTCAAATATCACCCAAAAGCTGTTTTGCCGGCACAGTTGATGCCGCTTTGCTCAGTGATACTAGGGACCATTGTGAATGATTCCATCCGAGGAAATGAAAAATCCATCCACTAGATTTCAAGATGGCGGACGTTCGTTTTTTTGTATGGCACTAAAAAAATAATTCTTCTGGAGCCCATCGTGTGGGGTATCAAATGAGAAGTCTAGACGAGACGATTTTAAAAATATATCGTTTTAATACATTTCAGTTGCCCCCTTAGAAAAAAAACAAGTTACATTTTTAAAAGTAGTCAAAACATGCCAAGTTTGAGGTCCAGTAGGTACAAAATGGCTGACATATAGTTTCATAAAAGTATGCCAAATGATCCACCATATCCTCAACTCTAACGTGACGAAAGGAATTTTGAAAATAATAAGATTTAATGTATTTTTTGCAAAGGAAAGTAGATCATTGGATACTGCAGTAGATTAGTAAGAACTGCTTGTTCGCCTTCATAAATATTTAAGATGTAATTCTTCTCATGATTGCTTTTACACTTAAAGCTAGATTATGATGTTCCGGATCATTTTGAATCTGCGGGCACGGTTGTGCCCCCGCCAAGTTGAGTAAAAAGCCATAGGTACCATGTTGCTCTACTCATGAATGCTATCTCAGTTTAGTAGGCCTGTAAGAAAAATTCATGTTAGAAATAAGTAGTGCCTGCTGTACCGTTTTTATTTTTCTATTTGTCCTGTATTTGTTTTTGTGTAGGTACCTACAATAAATGATTAAATTAAATAAAATTGTTTCTCTCGAAACAGTTCAGGCCAATTTCGACGCCCAAAACAACGATATTTAGGATAACATTTGAAACCTGTGTGTTATGGACCCAAACAGTCATTAAATAAACATTCAATATTTCAAAAAAATCATTCAATTCCCTTAAATCTGTTACTCATTCGACGGACCACAAAACTTCTAAAGCACTTTTAGATTACATGTACCTAGGTATATGAATGAAGTGAGATCAAAAAAGCCTTATGTAAAGATATGAGATACCATCAAAACACAACTCAAAAGAAAGCAAGTCTCACCACTCATTAGGTACCTACATTTACCGCAAAAAAAGAAGGTTTTCGTACATAAAATATTGACTTCGAGTACGGTCGTTCCAATGGGCCATATTTGACAGCCCATACTAAAAACACATCATCGAAGAAAAATAACCTTATATCTGAATGTTGACAAAATATGGCCTATTTGAGCGACCGAAATTAAATAATTGCAAAAACAAATAAACATATACTTACTACTAGCAAGATATAATATTTTGTTAAATACGATCCACGTGCAATCCACGACGTCGTCGGTACGAAATAACCTTAGAATCATTGTATTTCATATTTATACACTAAACATAAACACTTACATGATTCTACAATTAAAACTGCAATGAATGCTGTTTCGCTGTAAATTTAAAATGGTAATCCTGTGTATTCACATAGAATCACATAGTTAATTGTTTATTTTTTTCAATTCTTAAACTTACGTATTTTACTCCATTTAGAGCTTCTACGAGTATATCTGCTAAATTAAATAGGATATTTCTATTTTCATCCAACATATAGTTAAAGGGGTCTCAACTTTGGTCGAAACTGCTTTAAGAGAAATATGGTACGGCAAAGCCACTTTTTACTCGACTTGGCGGGGGCACAACCGTGCCCGAAGATTCAAAATGATCCAGCACATCATAATCTAGCTTTAATTAAGTGTAAAATTAAAATTGCATCTTAAACATTTATGGAGGCGCACAAGCAGTTCTTACTAACCTACTGCAGTTCCCAATGATCTACTTTCCATTGCAAAATATACATTAAATCTTATTATTTTCAAAATTCCTTTCGTCACGTTAGAGTTGAGGATATGGTGGATCATTTGGCATACTTTTATGAAACTATATGTCAGCCATTTTGTACCTACTGGACCTCAAACTTGGCATGTTTTGACTACTTTTAAAAATGTAAGTTGATTTTTTTCTAAGAGGGCAATGAAAATGTATTAAAACGATATATTTTTGAAATTGTCTCGTCTAGCCCTTTCATTTGAAACCCCACACGATGGGCTCCAGAAGCATTATTTTTTTAGTGCCATACAAAAAAACGAAGGTCCGCCATCTTGAAATCCAGTGGATGGATTTTTCATTTCCTCGGATGGAATCATTCACAATGGTCCCTAGTATCACTGAGCAAAGCGGCATCAACTGTGCCGGCAAAACAGTATTTTTTTGCTAAGGACCATGACTACTAGGGACGACCACTTGTCGTTGACTGTTGCCTACAGTTAGCCTACAGTCCCTAAAATATTACGCCATCACTGTAGTGAAGTGACCTGGTTTCGCCTACACAGACCCTTGTTCTCTGTTTGATGTCCTGTGGCTTTGCTCCTCAAGGACCTAATTCTCTTTGTTTCATGTTTTCCTGGTGCTTATTCACTTGTAGGAAATACATGTTTGAACTTTGAAGTGTTGTCGTGTGCTTTAGGGGCGACTACTTGTGGTTGGCTGTTGCCTATAGTTTGCCTACCTACCTATAGTCCCTATGAAAGATGATGCCATGAAGAAATGACCAGGTCTTGCCCAATACAGACTCTTGTCCTCTGTTTGTTTTCCTGTGCCTTTATATTAGAAGGACCTGGTTCTCTTTGTTTCATGTTTTCCTGGTGCTTATTCACTAGTAGGAAATTAAAATACACATTTAAACTTTGAAGTATTGTCGTGTGCCTAAGGGACGACTACTTGTGGTTGACTGTTGCCTATAGTTTGCCTACCTACCTATAGTCCCTATGGAAGATGATGCTATCAAGAAATGACCAGGTCTTGCCCAATAGACTCTTGTCCTCTGTTTATTATCCTGTGGCTTTATTCCTCAAGGACCTAGTTCTCTTTGTTTTATGTTTTCCTGGTGCTTATTCACTTGTAGGAAATACATGTTTGAACTTTGAAGTGTTGTCGTGTGCTTTAGGGGCGTCTGTTGTGGTTGGATGACGTATTGCATACTCGTAAGGCCCTGATGCGTAATCATGATGTTCCGATAGTACTTACGTATAGATAAAGTTTTGAGAATTGTAAAACCACAGAATGATCAGTAATTTAAAGCCGTAATAAAATATCCGATCAGCATATTTTTCAACGATTTTCGTTGGTTTTCCTTGCAATGTACACTCAAACTTATTTTACCGTTGCAAATCTATATCGCTGCTTACCTAGATGGTATAAAAATCATACTAACTGTTTCTTCCTTTCAAGTTTTGAATGCGCTCTTGAATATTTCTAGATGGGTGACTGACGCAGACGATGATTCAACAAGTTCTTCCGAAAGCTCAGAAAGCACTCAGCTCTTCCCTAATGACGCAAGACGTCAGAACACAGCACGATCATACTTACCAACATAGCCCCTATCAAGCCCCTACTATGATTCAAGTATGATTTCCAGTATCTGGGTGTATTAAGACATACCACCTGCCTACAACCCAAACACAGGATAATTAAATTCATTGTTCAAATTTCTGCTCCAACCGGAAGTTGAGAATGTTTTAAGAAAACACTGTCATCTGCGCAACTTCGGTTGTCAAAGCAACTTGAAGAATCAAGATTTATTCACCTCACCACATGCGTAGATAATATTTAGAAAGATAGAATATCTACCCATGAATTCCAACCCCATTTATTTAGACGAACCTTGTGCATCATTCTTGTGTGTCTTTGTGCGCAGTGACATGTAATTTTTAGGGTTTCGTAGTCTACTAGAAACCCTTATAGTTTCGTCATGTCTGTCTGTCTGTCTGTCTGTCTGTCTGTATGCCGCGCCCTCATATCTTCGTCAGTTTTTGAGCTATCGACATGAAATTTGGTGAGAAGATAGATCGTGTTGACCCAAATATAGAAATATTAAGAAAAAATATTTTAAATGTTTTTTGGACCCCCTCCCATACAAGTGAAAGGGGGGCAAAAATTTTTTTGAGTAGGGTATCGTTGAATAGGTCTGTAGTTTTAAAACTAAGGTGAGGTTTCTTTGAAACAAAGTCACTAAAATGTTTCTGTCACGAGATATTTGCTTTTAAAAAGGGCGTTTTTGACCCATAATTTGTTCCAGCTGTAACTTCTAAAGTATAAACGCTAAAAATTTGAAATAAATATGGAATATAGCTTACAATCTGAAGTTACAATGAAAACTATAACGGATATTGTACCCTAAAGGTTTCAGAAAAAATTGAGTTTTTCTATTTGCGGTTGGTCTTTATGCTGCTGCTAACAAACCAGCAACAAAATTAAGTTTGTAATGCTGAAAAACCTGATATTTAAACGTTGACTACGAAACCCTATTTGTGGGCGTGTCTGACACGCTCTTGGCCGGTTTTTTAAATCACTAGTAAGGTGAACTAAAGTCAAAACGGTCTCCACTCATGTAGTTCATTGTACGTGCGGTTTTTTTACCAGTCATCGGCAAATTGTGATTCTATGTGCATTATCAGCCATATGTGCAATTAAATTTATGCTAGTAATAAAATGCGTCAGAGCAGTTAGGGGTAAATCAATTTAGCTTTTTAAAAGGCTTTTTATAAAGCAATGCCTGCAACTGTGACTATCAGATCAATTTAGCTTTATAAAAGACTTTTTATAAAGCGATAGGTACTTACAATTGTGACTTTCAGTTTCTAGGTCATTATCCTAATTTATTAGATACTAGCAGCCAGCCCAGCGGCTTCTTCTTAGGTAGGTACCCGATTCCCTATATTGGGTAGGTACCGGATCTTTGCCTGTAGAAAAAAATTATTTCCACTAGGGATGAGATATTTTCTCGTGGTAAAGATTAGCCTATGTCATTCAGGAATGTTGTAGTTTTCTAATAGATAAGAATTTTTGAAATCGATCTAGTATAATATTTTAAACATTACATGTAACTGGGCCGAAATATCGGGTAATTGAAACAAAATAATATATCGCGTTAAGGCGTTCCGTTTTCCATACAAAAGTTCAATGGAGTTATGTATGTAAAGGAGACAAGAGTCGGTTTAAAAAACTTGATGGGGAGTCCCGTGGGTATATAAGATTGTCGCAAAACACTAAAAAGAATTTTTAAATCATCAGATTTCCCCGTAAAAAGCGAGTCGCCACTTTACGAAAATAGATGGAGCTACTGCTGCAATAAATACGTTTAATTTTATTGTGCAGAACATACTGATTATCTTTTAACTATAAGTAGTTTTGCGACAAATTTACGTGTGCCTTCATCATTCAGAATAAAGTTTCTTTTAAAAGAAACTCTACAGCTCATGTGTAACCCGACTGAAGTGCAGTTTTTCGTTTGTATGACGTAACGAACCACCTTAAGAATCCCGTTTCAATGTTTTAGTCGATCTAGTAGGTTGGGGAGTTTATCGATAACATACAAACAAACAAATCTTTCCTCTTCTTTATAATATAAGAGTACTTAGATGAAGTGGTAGTGTATTAGATGTAGAAAAAATGGGTATCTCACATCTAGTAGTTTTTCTTTGTATTAGTCGAGATGTAGGTAGCTTGCGCCAACTGCAAAAACTACGATAAACTACGTCAATGTTTAATTTCTTCTTTTCCTACGTCAATGGGTGTGGTCTCTTTTTGTCCGACTGCCTAAGAAGAAGGGTTGTGGTTTTCAAGAGTATGTATGCACGAGGACTCGTAAAATTTCATGCTTCAATCAAACGGCTAGACGGATTATTGACATATTTTATGGTATGAGATGTAGTAAGGTTTGTAAGTATTAGCAGCGCGAGCAAGAGCGCAAGTTCAACATTAACGAGATTCCCACTGTCCCTACGCTGGGTGGGGGCAGTGGGAGATTCGTTAAGGGGTGGTAGACTCCATGAACCCCACCAGCCAGGGTCGCAAGGTCCTGGATGATATGGAGTAGCAGTGCGCTCGAAAGGGCGCCTGCGGCCGCGACTCGTCAAAGGTGACCGGAGAAATCTGGTCGACACGAGGTACCAAGGGCGGGGGTGGGAGTCCCACCGGGTATCGCATGCGACCTGGTGCCCCCCGGCAAGGGCATGGCCTCTTGGGGGTTGTGGGAATAGCTAGATAGAGACGTTTGTATACACTAAGTGTAGGTCATTCGGTTAGGTTCTGTATTAAAATTCCATAGGTATAAGTATTCAAAAACCGAAGTCGGGATTTTTGCTTTAGGTATTATTACACCGTTTTTAAAAGTTCTTGAGTCCCTCCTAATGCGAGTCGGGCACGTGGCCGACCACGAACTGATGGCCACACGTGTAGCTGCATACTCACTTTAAAAATTTCATGGAAGTGGCTCAAGACTTGGACTAATGGAAGAAGGGGGAGGCTTTTGCCCTGCAATGGGCACTACAGCAGCCACTGCTGGACCTCCCGTCGACAAATGTCACAGTAGCGAAATGTCCCGATGTCGTTATAAGTCCCTGTAGCTAAATGTCCCTCTCGCTTAAAGTCCCTGTAGCTAAATGTCCCTGTCGCTAAATGTCCCTGTAGCCGAATGTCACCCTCTCGCTTTATCTATCCAGTAGGAATATGGGTGGATGTTTATTTAATAAATTATAAAACGGACTCATTTCTAATTCCCAACGGCTAAAGAGATCGGTTATCAGAAAATTTATAATCCAAAAAGTTTGTTTATGTACGTACTTGGTACCCACTATAACAAATAGAATAGAATAACAAATAGACACGAATTAAAAACATTTCTAATGGTGAAAGAGACCGTGAGATTACGCGATACGGGAGTGTGACATTACACGAATGTGGCATTACGCGAATGTGACATTACGCGAGTGTGACATTTAGCTACTAGCAAAATGTCCCGATTTCAAGCGGGACATTTCGCTACTGTGACATTTGTCGACGGGAGGCTGCTGGACATGGGTATCTCCATCCTGTGTGTTTGTCATATTCACCAAGCTTGGCAGGTGAATTGGCGAGTGAAGTGCAAGATATTGTAGATATTCACGCTACTGCCCAATCCCTGCCGTAAAGCCGTAAACCCTGCAGTGGGACGATTCAGACTATCTTATTATCATCATCATCATCAATACATGCATATACATAAAATACATACATACATTGTATAAAATGAAGTCGCTTTTTGCGTTGCTCTGTCTATCTGTCGTCGTGGATTTCGCTTACTCCTAAACCACGCTACCGATTTTGACGCAGTTTTATTTTGTAGATAGAGTGGTTCAAGAGGAAGGTTTGTATGTACAAAAAATACAGATATAAAACTTATACATTGCAAGATCGAATTACTTGCAGTATTTTTACCGATGTCGCAAGTTCTTAAAAAGTTAAATATTACTATTTCCGACTACTGCTCATGTTACCGGAATATCCAGTTATTAACATCGAAATCACTGTTTACTTCGAAAACTGGTTAATTATTTAATAAAGTGATTTCAATAATTGTTATTAATTAGTCATATTTACAATCTGTGACCGTTCAGCTATTTACCTTGGAGCGTTTATTTAAAGACATCGCGAAATATTGCAAAATACTTCCATGGAATAAGTTATTTAGGTATTGTTTAAGAACTTAAGGGTACTTTACTTTAATTATTTACTTTTTTCGTGTTATCGAAACATTAAGCAACAAGCAGGTAGGTAACTAAGCTGATTCGATGACGTAAAGGTACAAAATATGCGAGAATGTTACTAGTTCAAACTATTTTCTTCAGGTACCTATTAATTACCGACGAGCGATTATCGTGTTCTTACAGGGAATCCCAGTCAGAATAGGCCATATTTGACAGCTGTCAAAATCATTTTAACGCTATGACCTAAGATCTATTTTGCTTTGTTGCCATGTCCTCTAGTATTGGTTTGACAGCTATGGCATATTCGACCGGCCGTACTTTAGATAATAACAGAAATGTGTAAAATTATTCTGCAAATTTTTCATGTTATTAAAAGAGAGGCGTAGAAAAAAGAGAGAGAAGCATTTGCCCTGCAGTGGGACAATTTAGGATCGTAAAATAAAAATACTAAGAGTACACCGTGTACGTAAATTATAGATTATGCATTACATCATATTTTCAGTACAGTATCCTTATACTTACCTACAATTGATAAATGAATAAAGAGTGTCTGTAGTTGCTCGGCGCGTGTACGATTCGATAATAATTTTCTAGTACGTGGAACAAATGCACATGAAATAATCACCACATTATGCTTACCAACATCTGGTTTGTGTGTTACATTAGATAAGGGAACATTTATAGAATTCACAGTGTCTAGTGTTCTGTGTGATAGTGCAATTAGAAATACTTTTAATATTTGAAGTAGGTAACTAGGGAAATATAAAACAGCCGTTCTCTGACGCCTCAATGTCGATTAACAAAACTTATTCAGTTTCATACGCTGAGTAAATTCTTAAGTGCTCTTTCTTTTTGATATAGGACGAAATTTCACTAGTGACCGACAGCGAACTTCAGAATGGGCTGGTGATAAAGAACAACTTTCCCCAAGGAACATAGGTCGAAGTAAGTATAAAAAAAATTTGGGCCTCCCATAGTAACTCGAATCAGCTGATCGGTAATTTTCATAGTACGACCTATGTTCCCTGGGGAAAGTTGTTTCTTATCACCAGCCCCTCATGCATTTTGGATATCGGTTACTAGTAAAACACCCAAAGTACCTCTAGGCGCCTATCATATTGCCTACTAATTACTAAATTCCCACTTGTCTTATCTAAGATACTTGTAAAAAGCATTCTAAATCATTATGATCGGGTTGTGACAATACATGGGCTCAATTAGAGCTAATTGCGAACTATGTAAGTATGTTGACTATTAATAAATGATCGTAAAATGCATGTAAGACAGGTCGTATTACCGTACAGTTGACGCATGATAAATCTATTTAATTTTTTTAATATGTACATTCTTTGGCACCTTAGTTAATTTTAAGCTACGTAAGTTTTAAGCTTTCACTAAGTCTGAATGTAAACTAACTTTATTTAGCACACAGATTGGACTTACTTAATATAGCCCAAAATTTAAAAAATTACCGTAACATTAAATGTGATTTAACCGTGCCAGAGCAATTTTAGAAACTGCATTTCTTTGAACTTTTCAAGTTACTCTTTGCTTATTGATTTACGTTTTTGCACACTCAAATCCCAATCGATATCTTGTTTTACGATTTCTTATCTCGGGTGACTTAATTCTGTAAGGACTGTACTGTAGCCAATGTCAATGTTGTATTACCGGACGTTGTGAACTTGTGACACATCGCTCGTGCCGCTCGTGGCCAATTTGCGAATCGCGTCCCGTCTGACAGCAAGCAGTTACAGACGTGCGATTTGCGTTTTTTTTTTAGTCTATTTATTTCTACGCTTCAATTTTATCTATTTTCGTAGCTTCTCTAAGGTCCCCGGGTTTGATTTTTGACTGGAGCAACAATTGCTCTGAATGCAATTGAATGATGAATTAAAAATCAGTTCTCGGGACAGAGTCTAAATTTCCCATGTGCGAGTTTCTTTGTATGTCCATCAACACGCAGTATCGCGATACAAGAAGTCCTAACTAACTCGCATGAAACTAGAATCTTCTTCTTCTTCGAATGGAACACCAAGTCATCCAACGACCCGATGAACCCTGTAAGCAGAGTTTTTCAACCGCCTACTGGGAGCAGTCCTCTGTCTGACCTGGTTGTGTAACGACCGTCGTCTAAGTGATCATAGACAGCAACCGGGACCGACGGTTTTACGTGCCCTGCCAAGTACGGAACCATCTTGCTTTTCGGACATTCAGGTGGTTCAGCCTGCAATGTCCTGACCGCACTGAGAACAAATTTGCGAAATTATAAATATCAAATTTATGAGTGACCCCATCGGGAATTGAACCCGGAACCTTCTGCGTCGCAGGCAGTCGTACTAACCACTGCGCCACATCGGCTGTCAACAATAACGAGTAGATCAAAAGGAATAATAAAATATTCTTAAAATATTATTGATCGCAAATTTCTGCGACTGACGCTCGTCTGTACAACCCCTGAGCTAAGAAGCTTCCGCTCCGGACAACGCACGGCGCTTTTCAATAGGAAGTGCTCATGTTTCCTAGTGCTTTAAGTGCAATATGACTTGACTATAACACCTAGTTATATTACACCCAGTTTTATGCTTAGGTCTCTATGATATCCGAAGACTTAATAGTACAGGCAGATGTATTTATAAAACCAAAACCCGACTGCGTCAATTTCAAAGTTGTATTTTGCGATAAAAATCCATCATCTTGAATTTATGAATTCTTAATATAGCCAGTGTCACACACGCTAACGACACCTTACATGTCAAGATCCGCTCAGCCGTTTGGGCTGTAGCTCGAGAAAACTAATTTCTGGATACATACATACTCTGGAAAAACGTAAAAATTTACTGGAACTGCCAACATTCCTGATGGTGATAATTGATATATTATATTACCTATTTATTACCTATCTACACTAATATAATAAAGAGGAAAGATTTGTTTCGTTTTTTAACGTTGTTTGTATGTAATCGGTAAACTCCGAAATACTGGACCGAAATCCAAAATTCTTTCACTATTAGAAAGCTACAACATTCCTGAGTAACATAAGGCTACTTTTTACCCGACTGCCTCAGAAGGAGGGTTATGTTTTTTGAGAGTATGTATTTATGTTTGTGGACAAGAGAATTCTTTGTCACGAGCCCAAACGGATAGTTGGAATTTGACATATGAGGTGTCGTTAGATTCGTCTCAGCAGCGCGAGCGACACTGGGTATATTAATATTATATTAAAAATTCATAAATTCAAGTTGGTGGATTTTTATCGCAAAATACGGCTTTGTAATTACTGCAGTCAGGTTTTTGATTTTTAATACATTATTTATTTGTGATAGATAATCCGCGTTCCTCTAACGTTTCAGAAGCAGATATCAAAAATTTTACACATAAAACTAAGTGTCCAATCTCATATCTCATGTATAGCATTAATGTTCAATGCGGGACTTATAATTTTCACGAGAACACAACGTAACCGCGTTTTAGAAAACTATCAGCGCCATCTAGCGCGCTCAGGAAAAACTAATGTGGGGTTGCAGTCTTCACTGCGGTCGATAGTGTGTAATTTTTACCCGACTGCCTCAGAAGGAGGGTTATGTTTTTCGAGAGTATGTATGTATGTATGTATGTATGTAAGTATGCATGTATGTATGTATGTGGACAAGAAAAATCTTTTTCACGGGCTACAACCCAGACGGATACTTGGATTTTGACTTATGAGGTTTCGTTAGATTCGTCTCAGCAGCGCGAGTGACACTGGGTATATTAAAAAATTATAGATTCAAGATAGCGAATTTTTAAAGCAAAATACTACTTCAAAATTACCGCAGTCGGGTTTTTGTTTTTTAACACATCTACTTGTAAATCCAAGAAATATGACGTTCGTGTCAACCACTTTCTTAGTCACCTAGACTTCCCCTGAGATTCCAGTTATTCTAGTATAGATTTCACACCAATCGAAAATTGATTTTAGAATTAGGCCATATTTTTACCCGACTGCCTCAAAAAAAAACATAACCCTCCTTGGGTTATGTTTTTCGAGAGTATGTATGTATGTGGACAAGAAAATTCTTTTTCACGGGCTACAGCCTAAACAAATAGTTGGATTTTGACATAATTATGAGGTGTCGTTAGATTCGCCTCAGCAGCGCGAGTGACAATGGCTAATTAGAAGTTATAGATTCAAGATTGCGGATTTTTACAGCAAAATACTACTTTAAAATTTCCGCAGTCGGGTTTTTGTTTTTTAACGCATCTACTCGTTACCGCGGGAAAATTCCTCATTCCCACGGGAAAACGGTTAGAAGCAGGAAAAGCGGGAAATACAGGGTGTTAGGGACGGTGTAACGAAAACTTTGCAGGCGGGCTCAGACCGTGAAACTGAACAACTTTTACTATGGAGCCAAAACGGTGGGAAACGAAAAAAAAATTCTGACCTCCCATACAAAGTCAGCCAGCTGATCGTGAAATTTGTTTGGGAGGTCGGAATTTTTTTTTCGTTTCCCACCATTGGATCCATAGTAAAAGTTGTTCAGTTTCATGGTCTGAGCCCGCCTGCAAAGTTTTTGATGGTCTGATGCCTGCAAAGTTTTCGTTACACCGTCCCTAACACCCCGTATTACCCAAATTATCCAAACCGATTTAGCGATCTTCGAATCTTTAAATAACCTACAAATCTTAGTACGGAACCCTCGGTGGGCGAGCCCAACTCGCACTTGGCTGGTTTTTTTTCTATAACGGTTATTTTGTTTTTTGGTTGTTTATTAATTTAATTCAACAAATAAATTGGTTCTTGAATGCTCTTAATGATAATTTGATAACTATATATAGTACCGAGGAAGATTGAAAGTAGCGCCAGTGACAGAAGAGATGAATGAGAGAGAATCGTTTATCTTGGTATGGGCATGTAATGAGGAGGGAAGAAGAGCATGTAACAAAGAAAGTAGTGAACATGAATGTGGACGCAGAAGGAGAGGAAAGCCTAAAAAAGTTTGGGTGGATTGTATAAAGGCGACATGAAAAATAAAGGCGTAAGTGAGGATTTGACTGCTGGCTGATAGAGATGAAAGGATAAAATATATGTTGCGCCGACCCCAAATAAATTAGAGTAAGGGCAGGCAGATGATGAATGATAATTTGATAACCATGTTAAGGAAAATAAAGCTTCCTGTACGAGCCAATATTTCTGTAGACGTATTGTTTTACAAAAATTAATGATATAACAAGTTACACCATTATTTAATCTATTCACGTGCATAACAGAAGGAAAAGCCCGCAAAAATACCACAAACATATATTTAACTAAATCCTTGAACGAATTACATTGATTTACATAATTCCATACATATATGTAATAATTCTCACGGACACAAAACAAAAAATTATCAGCAAAGTAGGATTTATTAAAAACATTGCAATTTTTTACAAGATACTTTAGTTAGTTTGAATCATCTATTTAGTCATAATTTGTATGATAAGCGCTTATTATAATTGACTATTACCTTATCTTTATTATAACATCAAGATATATTTTTGGACATTATGTAATAAGTTAATAACATAATTAGCAGTTTAAAAATATAACAATTTGGCACGAGTATTGAGTACAATAACCTCTTGCAAAAGTGAATCTTTGTGTTTAAGTTTATGAGGTTGTACAAAACCTAAATCTCAAATATACATATATTATGTTAGTCTGAAACACATGTACAATTAAATTCATTTTCTGTGTACCTACCTCTAAAAGTACCTACCTACTTGTTTTATAATAGGGTTTGTGAGACAAGTCATCAAATTCTTCTCATATCCTATCCCATATTTTTTGGGAAAAGTTGTTTTTTACCACCAGCACAACCGCAGCATTTTCTATGGATCCATATTGAAATTTTACCGAAATCACCATTGCTCGAAGGACTGATAATCGGTGGAGCGGGACAGTTCTCGAGTGGAGACCACGTACCGGCAGGCGCAGCGTAGGACGGCCCCCCGCGAGGTGGACAGACGATCTGGTCAAGTCCGCGGGGAAATGCTGGATGCAGGCCGCTTCTAATCGGACAAGGTGGAAATACATATTTAGGGGAGGACTATGTTCAGCAGTGGACGTCCTATGGCTGGTATGATGATGATGATGATGACTTATATGGGTATTTTTTTTCTAAGCACCATCAACTTACACCGTTTAAAAGTGCGACATATTTAATCAGTTCTGATATTTAGAGGAAGTTTCCGATACTTTTACATAAAGTTATTATATTCTCGATAGCTTCCTGCTGCAAAACCAGTAAAACGAGGTTCATTTGCCTTCCATACAAGATACAAATAAGTTTAGTATATCGTCGGGTGAGAATACGTTTGTGCCATACACCATATTCCATGTTTCAGATATGAGCGAAATAAACAATTTCGTTAATAGTGTAGAAGGATGTTTTCTATTGTGAACACAAACTAATTTGCCAAAAAGGTACACAAGAATACAATTGTTTTTGATATGTTAGATCCAGTAAAGTTAAATGAAACATTAGTTATTTAGCTTTTTTCAATTGCTATATCCATTTTTGATGAGTCATTGTTTAACGTAAAATGTATGATATGACACAAATAACGCGGATATAGCACAAAATATGAATTAATTTTAAAGAAACAGGTTCGATGACATACAAACTATTAATTATAAAAAAGATTTCGAGCATTATTTATTATGTCTATCATTAATAATAATTGCATATGAAAACACTCTATAGGTCTAGTAGGAGGTTGCCAAAAAGTTTGGGCCTCCGATTGTAACACAAATCATTGATCGACAGTTCTGTATGAGAAGCCCAAATATTTTATTTCGATCTATTTATGGCCTCCGGGAAAGTTAACTTTTATCACCGGCCTATCCTTAGATTTTGCTATCGGTCACTAGTAAAATTACACTTAATATTCACACATATCAAGCAGAGTGTCAATAGCCTAAAATGCCTAAACTGTATGTCATACAGTGTCCGACAATGTCTTGGTCATAAATAAGTTATGATATTAAATACAGTGAAAACAATCGTAAAATATGACTTTGATTATTGATTTCTTAACTAGTATGTGCTTCCCAATACTTTTTCATTCTACCTTAGTTTACATGGTGAACTCCATGACTCTTCTTCACTTATTGTGATAACTTTCATTACATAATTATACTGATATCAAATTAAAACAAAATTCACAGCTGATAATCACAAAGTCACCTAAATTAGTCAGTCAATGTAAACAAAGTAGGTAGTTGAATAATAAGGATATGGCACAAAATCTCACGCGTACTGTCGCTTGGCACACTGTTTCCTGGGGTTTTACGATACGTTTGTGCTATATCCGGACATGGCACATTATAACGATTACTTTATGTTTTACAGAGCGGATATAGCATAAAATCTAATAAATTATCTTTGTATCAAAGAGGTATTTTTTAATTTCGATTTGTGGTAAATATAAACCGTAAACTGTATTGTTAGATTTACTCATAATCGACTTTTCTTAAAAATGGATATGGCACAAACGTATTCTCAGCCGACGATATGTATCATATTTGAAAATAAACCTGTATGTGCGAGTACCTAAGTGGGTTCCATACTCCATAAGGCAGCCGTTTTCGCCTTGAAATCAAAAATGGGCATTGCTCACACGTTATAACGTCAACAAACAAACAAAAAGTCGTTGATTTTGTACTAAATTCTGAATTATTCATTTATTTGCAAAAAATCATCTCTATGTTATCTAGTTCCTATTTCCTACTTGTTGGATAAAACTATAAATAAGGGATTAAAATACTAATTAAATTAAGTTTTTTATAGCAAAACAAAGGTTTCGATTGTAATAAGTCTTGTTTTTCGAGTTGCTATATATTTTCCGGTTTAACATACAGTAAATCTGTCGGCAGTAAGTAATCGTAAATTTTACGAAATAATACAGTTATAATAATTATGAAAATTAAGGGGCCTCCCATAGAAAATAGCTCCGAAAGCATTTTTTTTGTATGCGAGGTTTCTTTTTAGACTTTGACCTTTAATCCTTGGAGAAAGTTGCTCAGTATGACCCCGTTGATCGTTTAGTGCCACCATGTATAGACAAGAACAGAAAATAGGTATTTACATTTATCTTCCCAGCGGGGCAAACCCGGACGGAATCTTAGTATATCAGGCAGTGCACTACCACTGTGCCACATCGATCTTTTAGTCACCAAAGTAATATTCTCAAAAAAGTAGCCTAAGGTCCGAGTGACCCTAAAGAGGTGTAACAAGCGGTCGCCCAGATTGCGCGGGCGCAGACTGCGTGGCAGGTCACTAACCGCGTGACCATGACACACTTGTGGGTCACTAGTGATGTGCTTTGCGTTATACTAGGTACAGAACTGTTACTTGCTTTCGGAACAGCAAATAAAGGTCCAAGTGACCCTAAAGAAGTGTCAGAAGCGGTCGCCCAGATTGCGCGGGCGCAGACTGCGTGGCAGGTCACTAACCGCGCGACCATGACACACTTGTGGGTCACTAGTGTTGTGCTTTGCGTGATACTAGGTACAGAACTGTTACCTGCTCTCAGAACAGCAAACAAAGGTCCGAGTGACCCTAAAGAGGTGTCACAAGCGGTCGCTCAGATTGCGCGGGCGCAGACTGCGTGGCAGGTCACTAACCGTGCGACCATGACACGCTTTTGGGTCACTAGTGATGTGCTTTGCGTGATACTAGGTACAGAACTGTTACTTGCTCTCGGAACAGTAAACAGAGGTCCGAGTGACCCTAAAGAGGTGTCACAAGCGGTCGCCTGCGTATTAGCGTATGGAACAGGTACCTGTTACTTCTTTGTGTTACAAAACCTGCAAAGATCCGACTTTTCAACATATTCCAAAACAGAATGAATCGCATATTAACGCGTCACTATCAAAGTTCTCTCCTTCTTCAGGGGTGTAACAGAACAAGTTCTACAATAAATCAATAGAATTACACATTATTAACCTGATTATTTGGTCTTGCCTCTTGCAATAGCATTTTATTTCACACAATCGAACCTTGTAATTAAACCCAACTGTAGTTAACCATACCTAAATAAATACTTAAAAATCTGAACGTCCAAATATCGGGCTGTCTGTCTCTTATTATTTTTGTTAACTTTAAAATTGTGAAAGTCTAATTATGCTAAAACCAATTATACTAGACAAAAACAAGAAGTAGTATTTAAACCAATAACTTAACAGGTAGGTAAGTAGATGTTTGATCCCATCACTATATCACGTTTGCTCATAATTTTGCGTAATATTGCTGATGCTGACTCGACACGGAAACTGACGAAAGTATTTTTGCCACTGTTTTATTACCTATTATTTTATTGAAATAAGAATGACTTCATATTTTATTGTATTTTTATTACTTGTTTTATAACTTCCTAAGATACGCCGAGGATAGTGGTATTGGGAAAATAAATCTGGTTAGCTCCTAATATATAATCAGATTTTGTGTGTAAAGGTCATCTGAGGTCAAGATTATGAATTCTTTACATTGAAGTAATATGAGGTCAAACTTAATGTCCTTTCCTCTTCTTGCTAAATAAGAAATTCACAAAATTGGATATAGGTCATAATAATTTAATTTTATTTACTTACAAACTTATTTTTTAATATCTGTGTGTGTAGGTTTCTCTTTTGCGCAAAATGGTTTTATAATATTTGAAGTGAGATTTGAAGGTTAATAAAATAACCATTTTTTCATAGCGAAAAAGTCATTGTTAGATCTCTCGTGACACAATATTATAGTCCATAGATATAAAGTCAATAGAAAGTAGTACCAACAGAAGGTCAGATTTCTTAAATCATTTCTCAGTACTTTTAGTCCGTTTAGCTTATTTAAGTTCTACAAATGAGAATAAGTACCTTTCTGAGAATCTATAAAAAAGCGCTAAAATAGCCATACACAACAGAAACACTTAATTTTTTTATGGTTGGTCAAGATGTGAAAAATGAGAATACGAATTACTTTACTTACAAAAAACCATTTGTATGTTCTCAAACAATTTCACACAATAATGATTGTAATAGCTACCGTTTATTTATGATCTAAGCAACTTTTGTCAACTATTGCAAATCATTTTGAATAACTTGATTCTAAATTACTATAAATTGCGAATTTTTTACCATAGTCGCCAAATAGTTATTTAAATGTGTGCTTCAAAAACCCACCCGTAAAACAAAAAGCACTAATTTTCATATAATGGATATCCTAAAAGGTGTGATTTAACACATTGCATAAAAAATATGAGTATTTCGCAATTTTTAACTACTAAAATATCTAACTTTGGTCTAACAAAGGTTATATTAAGATTGTTTCAATTCAGGAATTTCATTTGAAACCTATTTAATAAAATTGATTAGTAATTTGTATGAGTATGTCATTGATACAAGGTTAGATACCTCAAAAAATTATACCTTAATCTTCTTAAAATTATACCGAAGTCTACTACGAATATCCGTAGCAGAAAATATCGTAGACGTCCTGGTAATGTCTACGGATTCCTCTACGGTGTAGCTAAAATTTTGTTGGATTTCGAAGAGGACGATTTCAGTACTAGTATAAAATAATAAGTAGATACCTTATAGAGTGACCTTAGCTACATATTAATAAAGTAGGTAGGTATGTTTGGCTTAGGTACCTACTGCGATATAATGTAAAACTAGAAAAATATATTTTATTTTATTAAGGAACAGGCTATTTCTTATCTTAAAACGTGCAATCTCTTTGTCCCATTAATCACAGACTCCTTCCTTTATAATAATCTCTATTCAAATGATGCAATAAGATGCATACTGTTCTGCGTTCATGGCAACTGACAATCAGGTATCCTACTTGCCAATCAGTGAAAAAAAACTAACTAGTTAACTACATAATCACCATCAAACCACGCGATATTAATTATTAGTTATTTCCTAAAGATACGTATTGTCTTATAAAGGGTACTATGGAATCAAGGTCTGCTATGCTTCTTACAGTGATGAATGATGATGTAAACATTTTTTACACAAGTGAGAAATTTAAGGTGCGTATTTGTTCAGAAACATCTCGGATACATTTGTTTTGCGACATTGTTTCGCATTGTCGCGAATCACTCGTTAAGTTGAAGTTGTTGCGAAACAATGTCGATATAAAGATGATTTCAAATAAATATGTACGCGCCTTTAATATACTTACCTACAGGTTTAAAAACTTGTAGAATATATTTCAAGGTATGAACCAGACCATAAAATTGAATCTAAGAAACATAAAACAAAATAATGAAGAAAAATAATTGCCTCCTAAATAAAATTATTCTGACTGTGACATATTTTTATGACAGGTCCTTCAATATGTTTTTGTTTTTTCTAGGAAAATTTGTACAGTTTCTTAAACTGATTGTCCGATATATTTTAGTTAAGTTTAAAAAACCTAACCTAAGCGTTTCAGTCTGTCTATTTGACTAAAAAGAGTTCTTTGTAAAAACTACCTACCTACGTCAATTCAATTTAATCTAAGTACTCGTACATTAATATTAAAGTCTTTGGAATGCAAGGGTGTGACATTTTGACCGCAAATTAGGTTACACCTAGTTAAACCACGTAATTGCCTTTTTTACCAATATAGGGATTGCCACTTTTTTATTAGATAAGTAGTTTAATTTATTATTATTTTCCATATCTAAAATTTTAGTTAGGTACAAATCAATAATAAAATAACATAAGGTAAGTATTGCAAAAAAATGGTTTGCCCGTTTAGGTAACATAACTTATAAGGTCGAACTAGTTTTTTGAGTCATAAAGGGGTATTCTATAGTTAATGAGTAGGATATTAGGTACTTAAACTTGGATGTGAAGATGATTTTACTCATGAACATGAACAATCTTAACTTGATGCCATCTGCGTCATCTAGAAAACATCAGATTTCCATGCATGAACAACTTCATATTCGTATGTGGAAGCCCAGGAAACTAAAAATGTACTCTGTCTGTATACCTTATTTATCGCAAAACACAGACAAGAAAATTGTGTAGAAGAATTAATTTACTAAATTACCTTAGGTATAGTAATTGAGTAATTAAATTGAAGCCTAATTTCGCATGCCTGCCTAGCGTAACTGCAATTATCTAAAATATCTAATTTATGGGTTTCTCTAATAATGGTGAAACCTTTACGCTTGAGAACATTTTCAAGTGTTATGTAAAGTAATTACTGAATTATACAGTTTTAGGTAGTAATTTATCAATAGCTTACGTATTTATTCGAATATTTCTTACTTTATGTTATTTATTAACTTTGTGCAACATTTACATGGACGGGCTTTATCCTACATGACTAGGACCAAACGGATAAATCCCTACAATGTTGAGTTTCCAACATGTTGACTTAATAGTTAGTATATTGTTTATAAATAAAACATGAACATACCTAGATGTTATTGAAAAGTTTTGTTTACGTTTTCATAAAATGTATGAAATCCTTGTAATTTAACTACCAAGAAATCCTTTATAACTACTACCTACTTGACTCATGCTGCGATTTTTATGGTAATACTAATCGCTTACGAGAATTTGTGAATAGATATTTAGAAATTTTTAACTAGTCTGCTCTTTGTTGGGATGCTTGCTCTAATTAGTAGTACTTAGTATCGTATGACATGAGAAACACTACGTACCTACAGTAAAAGATGTCCTTATAATGATTAATAATGTGAGACAATATTAAAACGGAAGTTCAATGATCTAGTTACTCACAAACATGGAACTATGTAATAACCTGAAAACTATGGACGATCGTAGACAACCGTATTAGAACAATCTTGAAAAGAATGAGTCATCCAAATACATAGAATCAGTGTCCCAAAACTAGAGTGAATCATATAGACATCCTTACGAGAACTATTTCAAAATGAAGTCTTTTGATTGCGTCATGAAAAACGAGGAAAACGGTTTGTCTCCATAATTAGTGTAGTGTAGGTAGTTCAGTTGAAAATAAGAAATCGTAAAAAAAGGTCAGCTGACAGAACTTTTCAAAAGTGTCGCTACCAAGTCACTACACAGCGCTTTGAGAGTAGCATGGGACCGAGAATTTGGAGATGACACTGTCATTACACCGATATTTCAATGGCTGTGCGGTAAAACGGTACTCTACGGTTCTAGGTTCAAGCAGTTCAAGTCCCGGCCACGGTTTTAATTTTTCCGATTTCTTTTCCTCATGTAACACTTTATGGCGGGTGACAGGAGGTGATGCCAGTAGGCAGAAGGAAGAATCCAGGTGGTGTCGGGAAAAGGGTAGCTACCCGCCTGGCCGGGTGTTGTGGCCAGGGGACCGACTGGTCCACCTGGATGGGTTTGGAAGTTGTATATGTGCGGTGCGCGGTGAACACTTCGATACCGCGTTTTAGGCCCATTGTTCTGTCACGTGGCGCCATCTTACGGAGTGTTGAGAACTTCTGTGTCTTGCTTGTTTGTGAACCACTTTGAGTGAGCTTCGTGTTGTAGCTCCCAGAGGTCGCTACAGTACTCCCCCTCAAGACCGGAGGTCGATATCGTAAGCGAGCGAAGTGGGGCTGATGAGGTCATGTAGCGTGATGATGCAGTCTGGCTGGCGTGGCGATGCAGTGCTGGTTCCAATGTCCACGGTGAGTCGGGACGTCTACGGTGAGTCGAGACGATGATGGAAGACCAGTGAAGCGGCCGGTGCTGTGCTGTGACTGCGATGGATGCTGATGACGTAGTGGTTGGCTCCGTGCTGCAGTGGTTGATCCGTGGTTGAAGGCTGCGAAGTCCATGGTAGGGGTCACCAATATGGCGGGTGACAGGAGGTGATGCCAGTAGGCAGAAGGAAGAATCCAGGTGGTGTCGGGAAAAGGGTAGCTACCCGCCTGGCCGGGTGTTGTGGCCAGGGGACCGACTGGTCCACCTGGATGGGTTTGGAAGTTGTATATGTGCGGTGCGCGGTGAACACTTCGATACCGCGTTTTAGGCCCATTGTTCTGTCACGTGGCGCCATCTTACGGAGTGTTGAGAACTTCTGTGTCTTGCTTGTTTGTGAACCACTTTGAGTGAGCTTCGTGTTGTAGCTCCCAGAGGTCGCTACAACTTCATATAGCATTTCAGTAAAAATATTGCATTATTATCACAAATGAAAATAAGAAAAAGAAAATATGTCATGCATCGACCAGGGGTCGATCCCGGGCAGCATGGGTAAACTCCCCACCGCTCTGCCACTGAGCTGTCGTAGCACAGATTGATGAATGCCAAATTTTCTATCTCCTGATGCTCATCTCCAAGCGGCTATCCAGCTATATTTACCTACTACTTACACATTTTTTTCTATTTCTTATTTTCATTTGTGAGAATAATATGACACTGTGAGTGCATTCCAATCCCAATAGACTGCATTGTTATACTATAGAATATAAATGATTGTTTTGTATTGTTGCAGACGGGCGTCGATGATGTCCCCCAGGCAACTCATGCGCAACTCGAACATGACGCAGAAATGGCAGCGGCGGGAGATCAGCAACTTCGAATACCTCATGTTCCTCAACACTATTGCTGGTGAGTGACCATTTGATATTTCTTGAAGGTCAACCCTCGCTGAAGGGTATAGGCCCATGGCCCATATTTATCGATCGATCCAGATGGTACAAATTAGGGGAACGGCGCGCGGGGCGCCTTTACAGATGACTCACTCAGAACGAACTAGCGACGATTTTGACCGTACTGACTTCAACTGGTATCTCAGATGAACCCAAGGTAACTTTAGCAAGACGATTGCCACAAACGTCACATTTCTTAGATTAAAATTGGCTCAGAATTGTACGACGTTCTTGTATAAAATTTTGCCTTGAGAAACCTTGAGATTTTTAACAGTAGCAACCCTGGCTTTGTAACAAAGGACAATCGCAAATATCCTAAATAAGGTCGAGTGAACCTTCTGCAAACTCGAATATGGTGGCTGACAATACACTCCCAATAATTTTACATGACAGTATTTAGGTTATAATGCAACCTCAAATAAGAGGTTTGGAACTACGGCTATAAACAGCTGCTTAAAACTTACAAAACTAAGTGTGAGAGGTTTAATTGATAGAACAGATACAGCACGGAAAAGACACCTAAACAAAACACCTGCTGGCACTTTTCAAATTGAACCACATTAAGTATTTACTTACGTATCTACAATCTACACATATTCAAGCGTGCCGTTTGTAATGTATAGGATTGTATTAGAGGCGGCACACAGCCTGCGTATGCGTGTATCGCGGTACAACGTCATAGATACGCGCGTGATGACGTGCACGTCACGCATACGGAGGCGGTGTGATCATATCTACCAAGTTTTCGGTAAATAAACGCCCCTTAGGTACACTCAGTTGCACTCAGTATATCTTTAGGTAATATTTGGCTAAACTCTTCCACAAGGTAAGAGAGTTACTTCTTCTTCGAGTGGGACACCAAATCGTCAAACGACCCGATGAACCCTGGTGTCAGAGATTATCAATCGCCTACTGCAAGCAGGCCTTTGACATGGTTGTGTACCGACGGCTTATCGTTCCCTCGAAGCACGGAACTATCTTGCTTTTCGGACATTCAGGTGGTCCAGCCTACGATGTCCTAACCAGACTGGGAACAAATTCACAAAGTGATAAATATCAAGTTTGTGAGTGACTCCACTGGGAATTGAACCCGGAACCTTCTACGTCGCAGGCAGTCAAGGCAGTGAGTTAGTTATCGTTCCCTAGTATGTAACATAACTGGGTTGCGCTAATGGTAACCACAAGATATACCAATCGTTGCAATACCCATAAACAGTTATAGCGTTATATCATCAGGTGGGTCAGTAAAGAACTGGCCATTTCCTACATCTTTGTGCAATGGTTACCGTATCATTTACACCAATTATGTACATGTTACATGATAACCTATTTAAAATATTTCTGTTTTACGACGAGAATTTACTGTCTTGAGGCATAAAAATTGCAAGTTTTCCAAAATAGGAATTATTTACTCGTAACTTTATTAAGATAACCGCTTTATTCGTTGTTATGAAAAATTTGGGTTAGACAAATATTCTTAGTAATAGAGGATAAATCACTAGAGTATCTGTGGGACAGATCTTTCTGGTTATTGCACCCCTTTAGTATCAAAGTCATATTTATACAGTCTTCTTTTTCCTCTAAATCTTGAAACCTTGTAATAGATTAGAATTTCTATACAAAAAAATTTTGGGAGTTCCCGTGCGTGTTCCAGGTCGGTTCCGCTTTGGAAACTAATCTTTAGGCTATTCTTTACCTATGCCGAACCGGGGATTTGCTGGTCTACTTACAAAAAAAAAAAATGGCAACCGTTTCAAAATTTTTTCATTGGGCAAAATTTTGTTATTTTGTAATAATTCAAAAATGGTAAGAGCTACAAATAACTATTGTATGGAAGATATGTTAAGCGTAAATTTCTGCATATGAATGTTATCAATAACTTTTTCATAATCCAATAGTTTGCGAGAAAAACGTAGCACAACATGGTAGTTTTTGCTGAAAACTCACAAATTAGAAAGTATAAAGTAAGTAGTGAAGTTGGGGATTAAGAGTCACTCGCTGTGTGGGTAGACCATTCTACAATATCCTGCCTGATATTTAGTAACAAGCTTTCCGCCCAGCGGTTTTACCCGCTGATATATTTTGAAGTAAACAAGTTAATTTTATACAAATTTTCGTCCTCTGTTTTACCACCTTAGGTGATGAATTTTTTGGAATCCTTTCTTGATATTAATTAAGATTATTCAAATAACCTCTGTGCAAAATTTCAGGGTCCTAGGTCCAGTAGTATTGCCTGTGCGTGGTATACAATTTGTATGAAAAAAGTAGAGTTTGTTCGTTGTTGCCACATTTTGTTCTTTTTTGCTATCCTAACAGGACTTTGGGTCAGAACTATTAAAGAACAGCCTCAAGGGATTGCAAAAAAATAAAAATGTGGCAACTACGAACAAATTTAATATTTTTTTTACAAATTGTAAATCTACGCACAGGCAATACCACTGGACCTAGATTCTTGAAATTTTGCGCAGAGGTTATTTTGGTTGGGTGAATTAACACCAGGAAAGGAATTTAAGAAAATCATCTCGTAAAGTGGTAAAACTCAGGGTGTAAATTGCCAAAAAATTTGCTTGTTTACTTGAAAATATATTAGCGGGTAAAACCTCTGGGCAGAAAGCTTGTTACTAAGTATCAGTCAGGATACCGTAGCAAGGTCTACCCACACAGTAAGTAATTCTTAATCCCCAACTTCACTACTTAATTCATATTTTAGATTTGGTGAGTTTTTAGAAAAAACTGCCATGTATTAAAGCGTTTTTTTCGCAAACTATTAGATTATCAAAAAAGTTATTAGAGCAAGGTAGTGCAGAAATTTACGCGTAACATTTCTTCTATACAATGTTCATTTATAGCACTTACCAGTTTTGAGTTATTACAAAATAACAAAATTTTGGCCAATAAAAAAAGTTTGAAATGGCTGCCATTTTTTTTTTTTTGTAAGTATGCTAGCAAGGCCCCGGCTCGGAATAGCTAAAGAATAGCCTAAAGATTCGTTTCCAAGGCGGGGCCAAACTCGGGAAAAAACGGGAACTCTCACTTAAGCGATCTTGCCTACTATTGTAGAATATTATGGTTTTGAAAAATCACTTAAAACTTTATTCACATATATTTTTTTAAGTTTATGTGCGTGCGCAAAGATTATTTGTCAAGAAGCTACGTAGTTCACAGAAATGATTAATTAGATCATCACGATCAATAAATTGATATTTCAAAGCAATAGATCGTACTTCAGTTATGATAATGTGTCTATTGTGGCATTGTGGCTGTTATTATTATCATCTAGTAATCTATTGTTGTTTGTATTTGTAATGAACACAAAATTTGCTTACATTTCTCTACGTCTCGGCGTACAATACAAGCTCATTATGAACTAAGTAGCTGGACTATGTTTAATCCCTATTATGTTCCTACTAGCTTGCTGTCCCGCGGTTTCACCCGCGTCTTAGTGATTCTTCTAAATTATTCAGTCAATTTGGGCTGAGTTACTCACCAAGAGATGTCGCTGTTAGTTTCTAAAACGCGAATCGGCTCAGTCGCGCCACCTATTTCAAAAATATTGGAAAATGCGTGATCCCGTAGGAATGAGACATTTTTCCGTGGTAAAAAGTAGCCTATGTGTTATTCTGAATGCTTTTCTATATATGTGCAATATTTCATGTCAATCTAATCAGCCGTTTTTGCGTGATGTAACAAACACACACACAAACATCCGCCTTTATAATATTAGTAGGATTTTTTATATTCTCGTTAGAGAATAGAATAGAGAGAACCCTGAAGGTTCATCAGGTGATTGGTCAACTTGGTGTTCAATAAGACAGGTAGAAGAATCAGTTTTCTTCTTTACTATTTGATCTCCAATTTAGAAACAATCTGTTCAATAGGTAGTTGATTATCCAAATTGAAAACATCATCATCTGCCTGCCCTTATCCCAACTTATTTGGGGTCGGCGCAACATGTCTTTCTCTTCCATTCATCTCTATCAGCCATCAAATCTTCGATTACTTTTTGATTCATATATCATCTTTATCACAATCCAACCAAACCTTTTTGAAAACAGTAGTTACGAAATCCGTATGACAATATACTACCTAATCATGAAACGAATTAATATTAGACATTCTTAATTTTTGTATCACATCCACTTAGTTAAGTACCTTGTCATTTCGTTACCTTATCGGTCTCGAAAGGTTAATTTGCAAGTTCAAGATTCCCACCGGAAACTCCTATACAACCGATATCGGTACAATTTGTAACCAATTGGCTTCCATACTCGCCAGGTTAAGTAGGAATTCCTCATTGACTTTGTTCATTGAGTACCCGTTGTGGTCCATTGGTTTGAACCTTGACATCCCTAACTAGAGGTCGTGGGTTTGATTCTTATGGGGGAAGCCTGATGTGTTCTGATAACACCGATCTCGATAAATATTATATTTATTATTTATGACATGATTTTATTTGCAGAAGAGCATCTTGAATATCGTAACGTAATCCTATGTCAGAGCAGAGACCTATTGAACCAGAACTCCAGCCAGGTTTTATCCCTTTAACACTGGGGGTTCACCTACTACTTACTAATAGCCTATTTCACATTATGTCTACTTTGCATAATTCGCAAGTAGCCCATTTCTAGTTTCATCAACTTTGGAAATTCACTAATTTAGCTGCTATTATGCAATGGTCTACTTTTATGTACGAAATCATCGGTCCAAATGAAATAATCTGCCGATCAACATACCTCAGATTCATTATAACTAGTTCCTTAGAGCAGTAGTAATACCTTGTTGCACTGCTGAAGATTGCAAAATGCAGCAGTTATTAGTTAGTAGCTGTCGTGCTCGGGACCAGCCAGGCTAACTTCACGACATGTAACATTTTCAATCACAAAAAACCGCCCAAGAGTGTGTCAGACACGCCCAAACATAGGGTTTAGTAGTCCTAAACCTTACTTTTTAAAGACCTATACCGCGATACCCTACTCAATTAAGCAGATAAAAAATAGAAGGATGAACAGGAGCATTTCAAAATTTGGGTCAATACAATCTATCTATCTGTACACCGAATTTAATGTGAATCGGTCGAAAACTGACGTTATTTATGAGGGCGGGGCAAGTCTGTCTGTATGACAGACAGACAGACCTGCCGAAATGATAAGGGTTTGTATTGTAGTAGACTACGAAACCTTCAAAAGTACCTAGTAACCTACAGGTTCAATGCTGGGCTCAATAGGTAAATAGTTCCTTAGAGCAGTAATACCTGGTTGCGCTAGTAAACATTGCGAATGCAGCATTCATTAGACTTGTTAGCGTCTATCGTGTACGCGTCATGCTTATAGGTACCTACTTAGCTGTTACGTGACATCGCATTGTTAGGATCCTGTTTGAAGAAATTGCCGGTAAAGGTGGATGCGCATTGCGCGCTTGGTAGCGACGGAAACCAACAATGTTAGAGGCCTGCTACTTGCATTAGGCGGTCGAAAAACTCTGACACCAGGGTTCATTGGGTCGATGGAAGACTTAATGTCCTACTCGAAGAAGAAGTAGAATCGAGGGAAACGATGGATCATGAATAGCCAGCAGTTTTGCTTTAAGTGTCGGCTTAGAATACCATCACGGCTTAGAATATATCTTTCCCGTGGGTGGGTGTCATAGAAGCGACTACGTGACTTGAGATTTGATGTGTATATCAATTTTAGGTGACAGGCTAACAACCTGTCACTATGGTGATACACAGCCTTCTGAATGACTCTCGAACTTTTGTCAGACGTGGTGTAAATGGCCGTTTATACAGCCGTTTACGCTCTGCCTACCAAGCAAGGGATATAGGCGTGATATATGTAGTACTTATGTAAAAAAGTGATAGTCGCCTTTGAAAATACTCGACTCAAGTGTGTGTATACCTTTACCACGTTAACTGTTAAATGCTTTGCCTGTGAAGAATCAGTGTTTTGGTCGCTGGGTTTGGTCAAGGATATCTTGGCTCTAATAATAATCACGTCTAATTTATCGGTGTTGCGAATAGATTAGGTTATAGAAAAGTTTTAGGAGTTTTTTTAGGTACGATGAAATCTGCTTTTAAGCACTATATTGTAGGCACGTGAGCTGTTGAATGAATTTGCTCATTTGAGGTTTTTTGGCTTAGCTACTTAATCAATGTAAGAAAATAAAAAGGAATTAACTCTGTAGAGATGCAAACTGTGAATATTTGGCTCTCATAAAACTGAAAATAAATATATTGTAAGATAAGGTTAAACAGTAAAGCGATTTATTGTAGGTGTATTTTTTGGTAGGTATATATGCCGTGTGATGCCGGCTTAGAATAGCATCACCCCATTTCTTTCCTATGGGTGTCGTAAGAAGCGACTAAAGGACTCGAGGGTATCATGTGTATTGCAATTTTAGGCGACAGGCTGACAACCTGTCACTATAGCGATACACGACAATAGCTAAAACGGCCCTCAAATATGTGTCAGACGTGGCGATAAGGACCGTACTTTTACGGTCGTTGACGCTCTGCCTACCCCGCAAGGGATAAAGGCGTGATGTATGTATGTATGTATGTATGTATGTATATAGTCATAATGTGGACATATGGTTTGGATACCTATTATCTACCATTAATAATTTCACGAAGAAAAAAAGCATGAGGTTTAGCGTAAATAAATAGAAAATTCGCAATAAAATTGTTCGAACATAGTTATTTGTACCGGAAGCTAATTTTGCTCTTGGTTCACGGCCGGGTAGCCGGTCGGGCGGCGAGATCGCTTTTTGGCAAACGCACAAGTTTTCAGATATAAACACGCCTAGCACGTTACAAGTCACGTGTTCGCAAAATTCACTGGTTCATTAAATTACATGTCGACAACAATTTTTAATATCATATTCTGGTAATGTCTTAAAATAAGTATTTAGATAACATGGGACTCGTACCTACCACGACAGATGTTTTCTTTTTGTTAATTGTACAATATTTCTGAGTAAGGCCCTATTCCCAAAGAAAAGCTAGGGGATGCCAATATTTCCCAAATCTGGATAAGCTACAATGGTATTAAGCTGTTTGTTCCGTTTAAAGTTCAAAAAAGTATAGTGAAGTTAGGCACATGATAGATAGAGTGTGATTCTAGGCAACCTGAACAAAAACAGTAGATAAAGAAGTTTGAAAGTTTACTAAGCTTCTTCTTGATTTGATTTAATAATAGGTAATACCGCAACCAAATCTTGAGGCCATGTGGACATACCTTTTCAAAACTTCCATTGCCCAGGTCATTTCAGCCGTTACATCCGGCCGAATCAAAAACACAGCACTTCACCATAGCGAACTGTACCGTACGAAACACTTTGACACTCCGACTGGTTATACCACAATGCAATTTCAGTTTCGCGCGCGCGATTTCGCTACACTCTCACTTTTCGGACCACTTTTGTTCTTATTATTGTTTATTTTTTAATTGTTTTTATTTTATTTGGTTGTTTCGCGCGGCGTGTGCGAAAGTTGGCTAGCTATTGACGAATGGGTATTTGAATAGGCCGCGGGAAAAGTAGATTGTAAAGAGCTAAGACGGGACCAAGAGGAGGGCGCAGATATATTATTAGCGGCGTGACGTTGGCTGTTGAGACATTCTTCGCTAATGTCTATTTTGTTGTTGTTTTTCGATAATTAGTAAGAGTGATAGAAAGTCTTCTTTATTTTAAAGTTAGATGCTTTTACAATCGACATTAGACAGTGAGACCAAAAAGTTGAAGTTACGGTTTCACTTCACAGATATCACCTATATTCGAACAGTAACAGTCACTTAAAATTCCAAGTGTTTTGTAAAGAAATTCTAAGTATTTTTTTGCCGACGTCAACCACACACCCCCCTTTTTCGTCCACTGCGTCAAAAATAACTCCACAAGTGCACACCGATACCCTGCTGTACTACGACAGTTCCTCCAATAGAGACATATTCCTTCCCCGAGCAATAATAATGATAACAAAGGCCTAGGTGTTGCATCGCGTGATAAGGTGACCCGACCCTGCCACCGACGGTCATATGATGCGCTCCTGGTAGCTCGCTGATAAGATAACAGAGTAAATACAGATAATATTAGGACTTCGTTCAACACTAGCCGCATTTTGAATCTTTGAATCTTGACAGTTCCTCCAATATGGACATATCCCTTCCGCCAGCAATAAGAATGATAACTGACCCGACCCCGCCACCGACGGTCATATGATGCACTCCTGGTAGCTCGCTGATAAGATGACAGAGTAAATACAGATAATATTACTACTTCGTTTGAATCTTTGATTTTTGACAGTTCCTCCAATAGATACGTATCCCTTCCCCCAGCAATAACGATGATAACAAAGGCCTAGGTGTTGCATCGCGTGATAAGCTGACCCGACCCTGCCACCGACGGTCATATGATGCGCTCCTGGTAGCTGCTGATAAGATAACAGAGTAAATACAGATAATATTAGATTTTCGTTCGAAACTAGCCGCGTTTTGATTATTTGAATCTTGACAGTTCCTCCAATAGAGACATATCCCTTCCCCGAGCAATAACAATGATAACAAAGGCCTAGGTGTTGCATCGCATCGCATGATAAGGTGACCCGACCCTGCTACCGACGGTCATATGATGCACTCCTGGTAGTTCGCTGATAAGATAACAGAGTAAATACGGATAATATTAGGACTTCGTTCAACACTAGCCGCACATCTGGCTATTTTTATTTGTTTATTGGAACGAGCTCACCAAGAAGCACCAACAGGAGAAGTTCAAAACCCAACAGAAAGATAACCTGAAACCTTACCTCTATTGAATCACGCGATTTAGGTAGGTACCGGGAGTAACTAAAAGGGTACAAGCCGGAAAGAGGTCAATTTACTCATAAAACTGAACAACTTTCCCCATGGAACATAGGTCAAAATAAGAAAAAAAACGTTCTCCCATAATAAATCAATCAACGGATCGGCGATTTTGAGAGCTCTAAATTCTTTTTCCATATTTTCGGGAAAGTTGTTCAGTTTCATAAGTAGCTTGACCTCCTTACCCTTTCGGTTTGTTATACCTACCTTTTTGTTACTCACTGTAGACAGACATGACATTCTGAAGAATGCATTTTATAAGCTCTTCTATTTCTTCTTGTCGTGTGATATCCAGTCGCGCGATCGTGTGAGTTTTGAAACCGCCTGTTACTGCTTGTAGGTCTCTGACGTGGTTATTCTTTCTCTGGACATGCTCCAAATTATTATTATTCGTGCTGTTTGTTTTTAATACTAAACTCCGTTCTTTCAGGAAAAATCAACTAAGGAAGTAGCGTGATCGACATGGTGATTCCATGATCTATTTACTTATAGTGTAACTAACTATGGTGTTACATGATCCTATTGAATGTTGAAAATAGTAATCCAGTTTCAGTTAAGTAACTCTTATAGGTATTTATTATAGAAGATTATTGGTTGATGGGCTTAATAGAGCAAAAAGATAACAGTAGCAGGTTTCCCGTGAACAATGTTTTCTTATCAATCTATTTGAATGAAATAATCAAAGGTTCAATTAATGTAGGCCAAGGGTCAATTATTGATGGAAAAGGTCCAACATTTATGACTTCTGTCTTATCAGGTCTTGGATGTAAAAAATCAGCTCTCTTTTCCCACCTACTCAAAGCAACTCAGTTCCCATGCGAACAACCAAAATGAAGTTACGAAAAACGCATCGCAGTCATCACAGCATTTTTGAAATTTCGTCAGCACTTGTTTTAGTTTATTTCACTGCCTGACACACAATGATAACGCATAAACGCAAACTGGCATAAAGTTATGAAAACTCGTGGAAATCTAAAAATGATCAGAGAATACAGAAACTTAGACAGAAACGTAAAGAGTTCAGAGTCAGTTTGAGTAAGTTCAGGGTTACCAATGGACCTGGTTAGCTATTGTACCAATCATTGTTCAATTGACCGTAGTAGAAACTGAAGGGTATGCTGCCAGGTACGCAATCACGTTTTAGAATTGATAGAGACATAGAAATCGCACCGTGTAGTAGCGGCTAAGAATACTGCCACCCCTAGTCCGCTCAGGGTGTTACGTAAAAGGTGGCGTTGAGTTTTTGACCTCGGCTGAATATCTGTCGACTATGGTCAACCGCATGGTGTCGATTGACCACCTACAGCATTCCCAAACGTTGACTTCCGTTGGCGATCGCCGGTCATAAAACATAGCCAAATCATTTTGCTACATGATTTTGTGCTCTAACAAAACACGTTGCGCCGACCCGTTGACTTTCCGTACAAAGAGAAGGTGGAATTGGAGATTAGCAGAATGCTGAGGATAGGGATGAATGGCGAAAGCGTGTGTAATCGATGGGCGTAAAACTCACTTTAATGCCTGGTTCTTATCATATGACAGAAAAGACATTTAAACATGCATGTGCCTGTCTACTTTGTATATCTGCGTTATATTTAAAAAACTCTTAATCCGGTCCTGCAAAAACTAGAGACAATTCTTACAACTGTTGCAAAAGTACAATTGGGGCCACCCCATGAGGTGCGTTGACACCGACCCATAAACCTACAGCCGTGTAAACGCTGAAACACTATTGTTGCACAATACTCAATGATTGGGGACAAGATCAACACGGGCTTATAGAGTGGCGAAGTATGCCTAATTGGTTCGTCAAACTAAGCATAGAATGTATGTGGACAAGTAAATTCTTTTTCACGGGCTACAGCCCAAACGGCTGGGCGGATTTTGACGAATGAGGTGTCGTTAGCCCCTCCGCTACGTCACGCATACCTTACCTACGCGTGTACCGGTCCGCGTGCGAGGTTCACTCTACTCCAAGCAGACAGATGACGTGAGTGAACTTCGCACGAGTCCTCGCATTGCGGGTACGCGCGGACAATATGCGTCACGCAGCTGAGACCCTAAGATTCGTCTCAGCAGCGCGAGTGACACTGGCTATATTAAAGTGTCATCCATTTAAAATGGCGGATTTTAAACAAATAATATGACTTCGAAAATAATAACAGTCGCACGCAGTCCCAGTTTTTTTACAATTATCCTTGTTATGTTGTTTGATATGTGTTAGGTCTTGGGGTAGTCAGGATCAATGAAGAGCAATATCACCTGGAAGAATCCTCTTTAGACATACATCCTCATAAGCATGCGAGAACTAGTAGATAAATTAATGAGCGAGTTTGTGAGTAAAACTACCTAGGTACCTATACCTTTTTTTTTTATAAACAAACACAATGGGTAAGCATTTGTCCGCAATCTCACCTGATGTTAAGTGACGATGCAGACGATGATGGAACATGCTCGCCCAGATAATGCCTATTCACTCTCGCCTTGAAAAGGCCCAGGTTATAATGTTCCGGAAACAGATCCGCAGGCAGGAAGTTCCACTCCTTAGCAGTTCGCATTAGAAGCGAAGCGCTTTGTGCGAATTTGCGGGATGTCTACGATATAAGGGTGGAATCCCAACCGGCGTCTCGTGCACCGGAGATGGAATGGTGACGGAGGTATCAGGTCATGGAGAGACTGTGGTGAAATACCTAGCGGTGAGGAGAGGGGTTCTGGCTAGGAGCTGTCGCCCCATCATCGATGTCCGGCCATAAGAATAAATAATAACACTACCGTGTAGAAGTGAAACTCCTTTGTCTGGGCCCGAAAAGCCGCGCTTTAAATGCCTACTTCCCCCCTCAGTCCGCAAGGCCCCGCGCGCTCCCGCACATTAAGCCAGGGCTGTCACGTGCTAATAGTTTTATTCCAATCTGGCGGCTCACCAAGCAGTTGCATGACTTTCGGCCTAGTTTGTTTACACACCTACGCGCCATAGGATGAAAAATCGTGCAAATGCAATTATTTTAAAAGATTTGCGATGAATACGAATTTGTTTGTTACCATAATCAGCTAACAATAACTTAGACACCTACCTACCTACCTTAGGTAGATAGGTATGTCGGGTTAGAAAACTGAAACTATGTAGTAGGTACCGACGTGAGTAAAAATAGGACAACACAAAACCAATACGCACCTATTAAGAATGGTAGGTACCTATTTACTGTACCTAGAACCTTTGCTCATCTTTAGGCAAATTAAAAAAATAAGATGGAGAGTCATCCTCGCATCACTATTACAGCCATAAGCACCATAGTCATTCGGAAAGGCTAAACATTTCCGAAAAAACAAAATTTGACCCGCGTGACGAACGCTTACGCCTTCGAGCAACTCGATCTTCCGTCCCGTTCCGGGCTTACGCGGCGAAGCGCACTCCCGGCCGAATTGCTCGCAGTGCGAGCGCCAGACGGTAGGCAAATATAATGACCTTGAGCGTGTCTGGAGCGGAAGTGTCGCCTCTAGGTGTGTTTACTCTTATGGTCCGGCGTCTGACAGTTTGGTGTATTCTCTATTGCATTAGATTGTTATTGTCCTTTAGGGGTTCTCTGTCTTATCGGGCCTCGGCCAGACTAGATTTCAGAACAATTTAAACTATTTTATATAAGGTAGACCCGGGTAATAAGGCCCACCTAACAACGAACCGAAATAAAACCTTTATTTTATCACCCTCAGGTAAAACAACGTTCGCAACGCATAGCAAAATTTACTATTAATTGACCTATATGATTTTTTTATGATTTTGACAATAAAAAGTTACAATTATGATCATTTTCCAAAACATCGATTTTTGGCCTTCCTAAACTGGGCATGTGTTATAAGGCCCATGCCAATTTTATTACGTTTGGAGTTAAGGTAAACGTTAATTACAAAAAACGTTACACTTATATGAATGTTTACATATTATTGAACCTAAATAAAAGCAAAAAGTTGTGAAATCATCAGTATTTTCCAAAAAGACTTCACTTTCTCAGTGAGGAAGAAAACAGCCTGGCAATCGAAATTTCAGGCAATAAGTGCAAAAAAATTGCCATTAATCCCAAAAGTATTTTTGTTTAGCTTAGAAAAAGGTATTTATTTTTAAAATTACTTGATTTTAATTTTTCATACATTGGGCCTTATTACCGGTATTTGGTTTGGATAGCCCCGATTGCGGGTTGCAAGGCCCAAAATAAAAATGTGGTGTCAAAATTTATTTTAATTAATAACATAAGTGAATATAAAGTTAATTTAAAATCCAAAAATTTATGGGCCTTATAAGACAGCAACAGTGTAGAGATGCCCCCACAGGGCTTGTAAGGCCCAAGCAACAGCCCTGTGGGGCCTTCCTAACCGATCGGGGCCTTGCAACCCGTATTCACAATTTATGAATAAAATAGCGTTAAAACCAGACATACCTACACGAATATCAATGGAATGATAAATAAATAAACACATTCAACAATAATCTACTAATAAATTGCAGTATTAACTATTGAAAACTACTGTTTAGTGGGAGCGTAAAATAGCAAAAACACTGGCCGTGCCCGAGGTCACCGAACAACCAGCCGTCACTGGCAAAATAGCGGCCGCACGCGGCCCGCTCCCGCGTCCCTGCACTCCTATTGGTTCATTTTACGCTTGCTATGAATTTGGCGCCAACCAAACGTATTTTAAACGGTTTTCTGCGTTTGGGCCTTCGAAGACTGGGGGCCTTACACCCCCGATGTACCTTAGTATGCAATTTTATTAGTGGCGGATCCGTTAAGGGTGTGTTCTGTCAATGAAACTGAACAACTTTCCCCAAGGAACATAGGTCGAAATACGAAAAAAAATTTTGATTGTCCCATACCTACTAAGTGTGTTGGCCGGCCGGGTCAATTTGTATGAGAGGGCCAATTTTTTTTTTCATCTTTCGACCTATGTTCCTTGGGGAAAATTGTTCAGTTTCATTGACAGAAGACACCCTTAACGGATCCGCCACTAATAAAATTACACCCTATATTTTATAGGTTGCTATCCTGATTTGGTTTAACGTAGTTCGATAGAAGAAATAATAGTTTATATACTTAAACGGTGTTAAATTGAAACACGTGTGAACTCTATCACCTAATCAAAGTAGGTAATTTGGTTATATTAAATATTATTAAAGTCACTGAACGTGAACTATCACTTTTTCAAACGAGCAGAGTTCAAAACAGGCGTTAAATCGGTTAAATAAACGCAGCTGTTATCGATAAGTGACTTAGGCAAATATTACCTAGATTATTTATTATTACGGACTTAATATACATACTATCTTTGATTTTTCTGTTTTGTTTTCTTTTTGGTTTTTCTTCGAGTGAGGAAGGCCTACAGTAGGCAGTACATAAAAATAATATTAAGTAAAGTAACTTTACGTCATCTTACGCAATATGCGTAAGATAAAACTATACAATATATCATCTTCATCATTATCAGGCTAGGATCAAATGTCTAAATCCAGGTTTTTAAGCCAGCTCTCATCAGAACATATGATGAACTAGATGTTTTTTGTTTCAGGACGAACATACAACGACCTGAACCAATACCCAGTGTTCCCGTGGGTGCTGACCAACTATGAGAGTGAAGAACTGGACCTCAGCCAGCCTTCCAACTACAGGGATCTGTCTAAGGTAAGAAGAAATACCTACTTCATTGACTGATCATCAGCATATAACAGTCCACGGTCGGATGTAAGCCTTCCGTAGGGTACGCCACAAGGCACGATCTCCTGTTTTCGCCATCCTGCCACTAACAACCGCTCTCTCCACCTAAGTCATCATTCCATCTAGTCATCATTCCATCTGGGCCCCAAGTCTGCTATTTAGCCATTGTAATGCCAGAGACACTCAACTGTCATTACATTGCCACTGTAATTTTCTATATGTACTAAAAACTTTTAGCTGAATACGAAAGTACCATAACGATTCGGCAACTGGTTAAGGGCGGTCTCCCACGGCTACGTTTGCTGTTACGTAGCCGAGAAAAAAAACTTATGTAGAATATTAGCACCTCCGTGTGATTACGAAATCATAGGTAAATGCAGAGCTATCATTATAACAAAAACGTAAATCATTGTTTTAGCCGGTTGGCAACGTTGAATCGTATTTTAGAATCATTTAACGCCATCTAACGCGTTTAACTTTTTTGGAATGGCACTGATGAGGTCTCCAACTGACTTCTTCTTACCTTCGGTAACCCTCATTCAAATAGCTAAAGATCGGGGAGACTAGATTTTAAAGCAAGAACTAAAACCTTAGGACACCTAGAAATTTTCATTACAGCAGTCTTTTTGTTTTGTAAACCATGTTTTAATATCTGTTGAAACTTTGAGAATATTTATCTCAGAGGATATCCGAATCAGGATTTTACAAAACATCCTTTGATGTTATGTTTCGTGACTTTCCGTTACAAAACATCCGTAATAATCTAATAACAGATTAGTTCTCATAATTTTTACCAGTGCCCAAATATTTCTAAAAACTATTCTGATTATTTTATTCTATACTTCTACTAATTGTTCTAATGCATGCTTTAGGATGTTTGCATTGACGGTGTTAAATTATTTCGCTTCGAGAAATCATAAAGAAATCGAAGCAGTTTTAGTGGCAGTTGAGACTCCGGTAACTGTTTTGGTAGAATTACTCTATGAACGGTACCTACTCCGCAGTCCCGGGTTCAATACAAGTTCTGACTAAACAAAATATTGTTTATAAATTCTGTTTGAATTCTAATTCATGCTGTTCTTTTTCAACAGCCAATCGGCGCGCTGAACCCTTCCAGAAGAGCATACTTCGAAGAAAGGTACAACACGTGGGAACACGACACGACGCCACCGTTCCACTACGGGACGCACTACTCTACTGCTGCCTTCGTTCTCAACTGGCTCGTCAGGATCGTAAGTATTTTTATGTTCAAATTTTTCCTTAGGTCTTCTTCTTCTTCATGTGGGACACATCCAACGACCCGATGAACCCTAGTGTCAGATTTTTTCAATCGCCTACTGCAAGTAGCAGGCCTCTGACATGGTTGTGTAACGACCGCCGTCTAAGTGATCATAGACAGCAACCGGAACCGACGGCTTAACGTACCCTCCGAAGCACGGAACCATCTTGCTTTTCGGACAATCAGGTGGTTCAGCCTGCAATGTCCTGACCAGACCGGGAACAAAACAAGTGATAAATATCAACTTTGTGAGTGACCCCACCGGGAATGAACCCGGAACCAAGTAGGCAGTCGTACTAACTACTACGCAAATTCGGTTGTCAATGTTTGCCTTAGGTGACATCCAGAATTAGGTATAATCCAACGTCTTACGGAAATAATCATTAAAAGTAAAGATTAAACGATCCTCACTCTGTCTGAATTGTAGGATA
The DNA here is from genome assembly GCA_024500475.1 of Phthorimaea operculella. NCBI lineage: Eukaryota > Metazoa > Arthropoda > Insecta > Lepidoptera > Gelechiidae > Phthorimaea > Phthorimaea operculella. The sequence continues at coordinate 751,421 of JANFCV010000190.1, forward strand.
TGGTTATGTGACGTGATTTTTTCAAAAGTAAAATATTAAACGAATTCGGAAGAGCTACATAAATTGCTAAAAGTTCTTTATGATACGCGTGCAATCCTTCAAACATTGACAGACTTAATCGTGCTCGGCAAACGTAAATAGGTACCTAATTCATTTTTATCTATATCGTTACAAATTGGTGCCGTGACCAGGATCTATATCAATACAATAGCTTGTTTTATTTTATATCCTCTCGGCATTCCCCGATCAGTTTCTATAACTTTCGCACAATTTGTCCATGACTACGTCTCATTATCAATAGCACATCGTCTAACACATTTAAGAGATCAACTTAAAGTGGATTTTCATATATTTATTGCAAAGAACCAGTGTGCGTTGACACTTTAAATGAGTAAGTTGACGTTAAGATTATAGTACCATACTTTGTACATATCTATTCCCCTGACTGATAATTTTCTAGTTTTCCCACAGTAATTTCCTGCATTTACCAGCCAAACGCGTAGTTAAGCTGTCAGTTTGTTAATCTGTCAGTTTGACGTGTGAATCGTAAACGACTATGGGTTTTCCAACTTAATCCTTTGGCTGAAATTGCTTAGGTAGATAGTGTAATCACTTATTTACCTACCTACTACATACTCATTATCCTCTATGGTTATAAGTAAATTGATTTTACATAAGCATGTACCTACATAGCTACTTAGTTAATACTTAGGTATAGGTAGATAGGTTAACTGATACTTAGCAAAATGACTTAGTTAGGTAGGTAATAAGATTATGATTAGAGCAATTTGTAAGACTGACTTAGTTGTTATGATTTATGAAGACATAAGTGTTTTCAAAAAGATTTTTAATAAAACTGTTTTATTATCATTTAAAAAAATATGTTTTACCTGACGAAACTTGGGTAAGTTCTATTATTCGTATTAATTCAAACTAGGCCCTGAATTTCGCTTATTTATTTATGTATTGTCATAATCATAACAGCCACAATAAAGTCCTCTGCTGAACATGGGCCTCCCCCTAGTTAGGGGGGTATTTGCCATACTCACCACGGGTTGGTGAGCGCAATGCAAGATGTTGTAGTGCGATTGTGAAATTCATCCATCCTTACGACACCCACGGGAAAGATATGGGGTGATGACATTCTAAGCCGGCATCACACGGCAATTATGTATTGTATTTCAGTTAAAATACCAGGGTTCAAAAATATCCGATATTTATAATAAATATCAAAATATCCGATATATATCAAATAAATCGGATATATATCCATATTTTGATATTTATCGGATATATATCAATCAGTCTAAAATCTTCTAAAATAAGTCTTGATTTTGACGCTAAACACAAAAAAGAATTGTAAGAGAAAATTAATCTGTGACACTTAATTATATGATAGTATATTTTTAAATAAAAATGGTATAGAAAATACCGTATTTATTGACCAGTTAAGCAAACACATAAAGCGGGTGGACAAATGGTGGACACGTGCATACTTAAATTTAATAATTTGACCATCGTATAATGAGCCCGCACGCAGGAAATGCTCTTCCAAATAAACCATTTACCTTCCACACCAAATAAAATATTAAAACTATTAAATCTACGAGTATATCTAAATAAATATTAAAGAAAAAATATAGAGATAACGTTAATATTTATAAAATATAACTTAAGCAAAATAGAAACAGAAAAATACATTAACTATTTATCTACATCATACCAATTGGTTTCTTTCTAATGCATAAGAAAAGTGGTGTTTTAAAATTAATTAGAGATATTTATTGGTGGCGTACTTGGCGAGTCCTTTTTTAGTCTAATTGACCAAAAATTTTCACCAATCCTTAACGAAAAATGCGTGATATATATCCAAAAAATAAATATCATAATATCTTATTAAGGATAATAATATATTATTAAGGAGCAAATATCGTGATATATATCTTCGAACCCTGTAAAATACTAAAGGAATGGCAGTGGAAATGAAGATGAAAACGAAAATATTTTTTTATATTGAAAGTTGGATAACAACAACTTACCGCATATTATAGTCAATTCTCAACAAAGTCTCTTGACTATCGCTGAAATGACAAAAAAAACAGATAATCAGAGGCTTCCAAGCACGTGATTTTTTTTTACAAAAAAGTCTACTATCTTAAACTTGTATTATTATAACAAGATTGTCACTAATAAGTGACCTAATTTTACACAGTTTTCCCTAAAGCAATTTACGGTCGTGTGTGCCTACTGTATGATTTACCTGTCAATTGAGTATTAGTACAAAATAGAGAATTTACAGAAGGACAGCTCGCACCCTTTTCTGAACATTTATGCCTACACTCTAGGGTTGCTGCTTTTTATTCTGATTTTTTAATAAAAGTGGTACCTAGATTGAACGTACTAAGGTACTTCCATTATATCAAACTTACACTACAACACACTATACAAGAGTATTAGCGCTTGCGAGTCGTCATTTTGCTATCCAAACGCAGCGCATGCTGTTCACACTCGCTGCTAGCCGGTTCGAAATGGTTCGGAATCGCGCGTAAACGACGGTGTGTAGATGTATGTGTGAGTGTAGTGACGGTTCCTTGTAACCGCCTCTCTCTATTGGGTACCCGCCAATACTTACGTTGTAGTACGAGTATTAACCTGTCATCACGCATGCGTCGGACAACGCGACTCACGCGCACGTGCGTCTTGTCATTTATTATAATATTATGTTTACTTACTGTATTATTTGCTGATAAGGATAAAATTTTGTTGCTGTGTTGCATCATCGGATGTTTTCTTATGATTTTTAATCAATACATCATATAAAATTCGTTTTTTGTGTTTCTCTGTCATGAACTTCACTAACTCTACATTTACAAACTAATACTAAATTTCGATGCGGGTTTTTCTATTAGAAAGAATAGAGTGACTCAAGAGGGCAGTATATGTAGTCTCAAATGCTAGGGAAAAATTTGCAAGTATTCCAAAAACATGCTGGCAAAATACCTTTTTCCTGCGGGAAAAAGAGGTGCAGCCGATATAACCGCTAGTATGTATGTGGATAGTATCTAACTACAATGCATTTGCAGCAAAATTGTAAAACTGCAGATCAAATACAGAATAAGACAGCGAGATACGCAGGAGACAGGATCGCGGGCGTCAGTATGATTTACGGCACGGTTCACGCCGCGTCATCAACTGACACACCGCATTTAGTGCCATAATTGAAATGTTGGCTTCACATTTTACTGAGTTTGTTTTTATGATGTCGCTTAGCAAATTAACATGAAACTGTACCTTTCTGTCCAAACTCCAATAATACTTAGATACCTATTTTATACTGTAGGTACGATTATAATATAAGTAGGAATTTGGTAGAATAGTAGCTACTGAACCACCATACCTAACTATCCCACTTCTGATATCAAATGGCTCAGTTAGTAATCTAAATAGGTTTCAAGCTTTTTAAATTGTCTTTATAAGCATTTACGTCATAAATTGAAAAATAGAACAATATAGCAATACGAGAATAATATAGCACTGTGAATGAATTAAAAATCCCAATACAAGTATTTACCTACAATAATACTCTGAGGAGCTTTTTAAGTACTTACCTAAGTAGATTATACCTTTAACTATAGAGCTACATACATTTTTTACTTCCATGTAATTCATATGAAGATAGGAGGGTATCGTTCTTCATCGTCGATATGATATGTAGATATTAGTATAACGACGATGAATTTGCAGCAACATTGTAAATAAAAAGTGCAGATGAAATACAGAATAAGACAACGAGATACGCAGGCGACAGGATCGCGGGTGTCAGTATGATTTACGGCGCGGTTCACGCCGCGTCATTAACTGACACACCGCATTTAGTGCCATAATTGAAATGTTGGATTTACATTTTACTGAGTTTGTTTTTATGGTGTCGCTTAGCAAATTAACATGAAACTGTACCTCTCTGTTCAAACTCTAAAAATACTAAGATACTTACCTTTCTGCCCAAACTCTAAAAATACTAAGATACCTATGTTATACTGTAGGTACGATTATAATATAAGACGTAGGAATTTGGTAGATTCGTAGCTACTGAACCACCATACCTAACTTAACTATCCCACTTCTGATATCAAATGGCTCAGTTATAACACTTTTTCCTGTGATAAAACGAGTTGATGCGGATGTAATCGCTAACGGACCGCTAGTATATGATATGAAGACAATATATTTGCAGTAACATTGTAAAAGTGCAGATGAAATACAGAATAAGACAACGAGATATGCAGGCGACAGGATCGCGGGTGCCAGGATGATTTACGGCACGGTTCATGCTGCGTCATTAGCTGACACACCGCATTTAGTGCCATAATTGAAATGTTGGCTGTACATTTTACTGAGTTTGTTTTTATGATGTCGCTTCGCAAATTAACATGAAACCGTACCTTTCTTTTCAAACTCTAAAAATACTTAGTTATATTTTACTGTACGATTATGAGTAGGAATTTGGTAGAGTCGTAGCTACTGAACCACCATACCTAACTATCCCACTTCTGATATCAAATGGCTCAGTTAGTAATCTAAATAGGTTTCAGGCTTTTTAAATTGTCTTAATAAGTATTTACCTCATAAATTTAAAAATAGAACAATATAGCAACTTATACTGTAGGTAAGATTATAATATAAGTAGGAATTTGGTAGAGTCGTAACTACTAAAAGCCTATCTATCCCACTTCTGATATCAAATTGCTCAGTTAGTAATGTAGATAGGTTTCAGGCTTTTTATATTGTCTTAATAATTATTTACCTCATAAATTGAAAAAAGTTACAGAATAATATAGCACTATGAGAATAAAATGTGTGTAAGTGAATTAAAAATCCCAATACAAGTATTTACCTACAATAATACTCTCGAGGACCTTTTTAAGTACTTACCTAAGAAGATTATACCTTCAACTATAGAGGTACATTTGGCTGCAAAAGAAAAATGCGTAAATTCTCATGAGCATTTTCGCTTGAAAGTGCAATCAGTCTGAATTAAGGCGGCGCTTTCATGCGTGCGACGTCACATCACGAGCCACAACACATGCAGAGACGCACGGGAGATGCGCCGGCGCACGTGTGGAGTGCAGGGCCGGAATAAGAAACTATTAGAAAGGGACCAAAACTATATATTTAATTTAACATACATATATCACGCCTATATACCTTGCGGGATAGGCAGAGCGTAAAACCATGTAAAAAATGGCACGCAGAAAATTTACACCATGCTTGACAAAAGTTGAGATTTATTAATACAACATACACACCAACTCTCAAGTCGCTTCTTACAACACTCACGGAATAGGTGATTCTATACTAAGCTTGTGTTGTATCAAAAATTAGTAACAAAAATAACTGATTAAAACAATGAGAATAATTAAACACGTGACGCAAATGTGCTCTCAATTTTATTAACCGCAATAAATAATCTTTGACACAAAAATCTACTGACCCATTTTATAAAATTAACGCTTATTTTATTGGCGATTCAGGCGGAACATTTCTTAGCTGCAAATATCTTTGCAATTATTCAAAATTTCCAAAATATGATCATTTGAAAGAAGTCTCACATTTTTCTACAAAAACAGTAGGTATATAGGTACTTGGTTCGTATAAAGTAAAATATAAGAGTGGTTTAATTGAAATATAGGTATTCTAAACAACGTAACAGACATGTCACCAAAACAGCAGTAATTCAATGTCTCTGTTCTTTTGCTTGTTACGAGTGAATAATAAGTAGTATATAAGTAATATACAAGTCAATAATAGCACGTTTATGCATTCGGAATCGAGGCCACTGACCCCTCTCGAGTCCTAAGTCCGTCCTCTTGACATCAACGAAATTCGTAGTGACGTCCGACGGAAGGCCAAAAAAGTTCACCACTTTAGATAGATGCTGTTTAAAATAGAATTCTCAATAAATAGACCCAACTTTTTGTGCAATTCCCAGTACAGTCTTTAGATTCACATTCGATTAGTGTTTTATGTTTTTATACTGATTTAGAAACAGTTATTGAACTTGCAAAGTACGACATTGTCTGATTGAAGTCAAATATGATATTCGTATGAAATGAAATCCTTTGATTCAAGCTGTATGTTTAATTTGTATGACTTGCTAACATTAAGCGTTTCCATGTTTCGTAGAAGAGGAACTCACTGTGTGGCTTGTTTTACTTTAATAAAAGGCATTCGTCAAAAGTCATTATAGTTCGAGAGCCCAGGGGGTAAGTGGCTATCTCATAAGGTATCACGATAGGCTAGGTTTGGATCGTTAACCAAGACTTAAACAAGTCGTATGACCCAGGTCTGCCAGAGCCAATCCTGCCGAAACATAAAAATAATCGATATTTTTCAGAGTCATTTTTTCGTAAAAAATATGTCATAAGGTACCACAATGAAAGTGCTGGCATCAGTTAACCATTAAAAAATTATGTAAAAAAAGCTTGGTCTGCCACTGCGCACCCTGCCGGAAGTGCTTGCCAGACCTCTCCAAAGATGCCCTTCCGACACCCCTAAACTATCTCATCGGGTACCACGACGCGACCACCACAATATAATAGCCAAGATCACTCTGACAATAGATCACAAGGTCTGCCAGGCCTAAACTTGCCGCATCCTAGTGTTTCAGACATTTGAAGTTGTAGGTCCAGTGTATGAAAAATGACCTATATCTTTTTCCCCCCGTGTTTGATTTTGATGGTGCCTTAATACGAAATGCTCTCCATAATGAGGAGCTTCGAGTCATATAGGACAATTGGGTGGAGGGTTTCAGTATTGAACGCAATCCTGTCAAAAAGTTTGAAATGGAGGTTTGGTCTATGAAAACTGGCCTATATCTTATTCCCCCCGGGTTTGATTTTGATGGCGCCTTAATATGAAATGCTCTCTATAACTAGGAGCTTTGAGTCATATAGGTCAGTGAGGAGGAGGGTCTCTGTATTGTACACAATCCTGTCAAAAAGTGTGAAATTGTAGGTAAAGTGTATGAAAACTGGCCTATATCTTTTCCCCCACTGGTTTGATTTTGATGGTGCCTTGGTATGAAATGCTCGTAATGATTAGGAGATTCGATTTGTATAGGTCAATTGGATAGAAGGTCTCTGTTCTGTGCACAATCCTCCTAAATATGACAATATTCGATAACTTCTGCAGATTTTATCAGTTAAAATTGTCATATCATAAGGAACTCGAATAAAAGTGCTTGCATCACCTTACCTTTGACAAATTATGTTTAAAAAACTTGGTCTGCCACTGCCCACTCTGCTGGAAGTCCTTAGATGAGATAGGTTAGGGGTGTTGGAAGGGTATATTTGGAGGGTCTCCCAAGGACTTCTGGCAGAGTGCGCAATGGCAGACCAAGTTTCCTAACTCAATTTATCAATGGTAGCTGATGCTGGCACTGTCATTCGGGTACCTTATGAAATTACAATGTTAACGGAAAAATCTCAATCCTGCTAAACATGAAAATATTGGATATGTTCTGCAGATTTTTGCCGTTAATATTGTCATATCATAAGGTACCCGAATAAAAGTGCCGGCATCAGCTTACCATTGATAAATTGAGTTAAGAAAACTTGGTCTGCCATTGCGCACTCTGCCGGAAGTCCTTGTCAGACCTCCGAATATGCACTTCCGACACCCCTAACCTATCTCACCCCTACCTAACCACTGGTTTGATTTTGATGGTGCCATGGTATGAAATGCTCGTAATGATTAGGAGATTCGATTTGTATAGGTCAATTGGATAGAAGGTCTCTGTTCTGTGCACAATCCTCCTAAATATGAAAATATTCGATAACTTCTGCAGATTTTATCAGTTAAAATTGTTATATCATAAGGAACTCGAATAAAAGTGCTTGCATCAGCTTACCATTGACAAATTATGTTAAAAACTTGGTCTGCCACTGCGCACTCAGCCGGAAGTCCTTAGATGAGATAGGTTAGGGGTCGGAAGGGTATATTTGGAGGGTCTGCCAAGGACTTCTGGCAGAGTGCGCAATGGCAGACCAAGTTTTCTTAACTCAATTTATCAATGGTAAGCTGATGCTGGCACTGTCATTCGGGTACCTTATGATATGACAATATTAACGGCAAAAATCTGCAGAACATATCCAATATTTTCATGTTTAGCAGGATTGAGATTTTTTCCGTTAACATTGTAATTTCATAAGGTACCCGAATGACAGTGCCAGCATCAGCTTACCATTGATAAATTGAGTTAAGAAAACTTGGTCTGCCATTGCGCACTCTGCCAGAAGTCCTTGGAGACCCTCCAAATATACCCTTCCAACACCCTAACCTATCTCATCTAAGGACTTCCAGCAGAGTGGGCAGTGGCAGACCAAGTTTTTTAAACATAATTTGTCAAAGGTAAGGTGATGCAAGCACTTTTATTCGAGTTCCTTATGATATGACAATTTTAACTGATAAAATCTGCAGAAGTTATCGAATATTGTCATATTTAGGAGGATTGTGCACAGAACAGAGACCTTCTATCCGATTGACCTATACAAATCGAATCTCCTAATCATTACGAGCATTTCATACCAAGGCACCATCAAAATCAAACCAGTGGGGGAAAAGATATAGGCCAGTTTTCATAAACTTTACCTACAATTTCACACTTTTTGACAGGATTGTGTACAATACAGAGACCCTCCTCCTCACTGACCTATATGACTCAAAGCTCCTAGTTATGGAGAGCATTTCATATTAAGGCGCCATCAAAATCAAACCTGGGGAATAAGATATAGGCCAGTTTTCATAGACCAAACCTCCATTTCAAACTTTTTGACAGGATTGCGTTCAATACTGAAACCCTCCACCCAACTGTCCTATATGACTCGAAGCTCCTCATTATGGAGAGCATTTCGTATTAAGGCACCATCAAAATCAAACACGGGGGGAAAAAGATATAGGTCATTTTTCATACACTGGACCTACAACTTCAAATGTCTGAAACACTAGGATGCGGCAAGTTTAGGCCTGGCAGACCTTGTGATCTATTGTCAGAGTGATCTTGGCTATTATGTTGTGGTGGTCGCGTCGTGGTACCCGATGAGATAGTTTAGGGGTGTCGGAAGGGCATCTTTGGAGAGGTCTGGCAAGCACTTCCGGCAGGGTGCGCAGTGGCAGACCAAGCTTTTTTTACATAATTTTTCAATGGTTAACTGATGCCAGCACTTTCATTGTGGTACCTTATGACATATTTTTTACGAAAAAATGACTCTGAAAAATATCGATTATTTTTATGTTTCGGCAGGATTGGCTCTGGCAGACCTGGGTCATACGACTTGTTTAAGTCTTGGTTAACGATCCAAACCTAGCCTATCGTGGTACCTTATGAGATAGCCACTTACCCCCTGGGCTCTCGAACTATTAGGTGTTTTTTTGTAACATTGTAAATGCGAGCCGCTCCTATTAAGTTGGTAGGTACATAAATACAGTTTTACATCAAAACCTATAAATGATACAGTAACCGATTATGACGCTTTTTGCCTGTAAAATCAGTCAATCGGTTAATAGCGATTTGAATGCACTCACAACGCGATACCAATTTCATACCTAAATAAACATACGAAATTGAAAACATTTCATGCGCCCACCGGGGATCGATCTCGGATCTATCTTTTACAATTTCTTATTTTTATTTTTGATTGGTTCTTTCTAGGTTTTAAGTAAAAAAAATACTATAACATACCTACACCCTGATAGGTATACACATTTTATTAGGTTCTTACAACTCTTGCGTAAGTATTTCAAAGTATCGCAATGCGGAGACAAATCATTATGAATGTGGTCATAGTAACACAGATGGGTATCGTAGGGTAACGGAATGGCAAAAGAACATGCAATTTCTGTGGAAATCTAAGAAATTGCATGACATTTATCTTCTTCAAATCAGTTTGCGAATGCTCTTATTTCAAAAGAGGACGCTTGAAAGAACGTAACTCAGGGAAATGAACTGATATAAACCACGATCATAAATTATGATTTTATGAAAATGAAATGTATACGTCTAGCTAGATCTAGAGCTAAGCCTAGGTAGAGCTAAATAGCTCAATCGTATTATCCTTTCATATATAAAAATTTCATTCGAAAGGTCTCGATATCTTTTTTGTTCATTACTGGTGGTGTGTTTCCCGTTGTTTTCTGTGAACCTGTCCCATAGCGTGGCGTAGAAAGATCAATTACCCCGCCATGCGCCAGAATTCGAACTTACCACGGTCGCACGAAACCTAACGTTGTTTGAACTTTTCTTCCAGGAGCCGATGACGACGATGTTCCTAGCGCTGCAGGGCGGCAAATTCGACCATCCGAACAGACTCTTCTCCTCTATAGCGATGTCGTGGAAGAACTGCCAGAGAGACACCTCCGACGTCAAGGTTTGTCCCAAATATTTCAGTGTCCAGTATAATTTGAATTTTGAACATTTAGTGTAGTAGAAAGTATATTACTAGTTGTCAGGTCAGACCAATCGTTGCGGACTTCCATGCACAATTATTATAGAAATCACTTTTAAGAAATTGAGCTCCTGACCAAATGCAATGCAAGTTTTCTTTTGCGCACCGATTCGGTTTTCAGATTTCAGATAGTCAGATTTTCAATCGCCTTGTACTAGTATCTACTGAGTAGGCCTCTGTCATGGTTGTGTAACGACCGCCGTCTAGGTTATCGTAGATAGCAACAGCATTTTGAACCGACGGCTTACCGTGCCCTCCGAAGCACGGAACTATCTTTCTTTTCAGGTGGTTCAGCCTGTCATTATTGCAAATATTCACAGCAAGAAAAGAACATAAAATAATAAAAATAAATAAACAACAATGACTCGAGTATTTTCAGTCGGATAATATTTTCACCAAAGTAATTTCTCCAAAAAGCAAGAGATGGCAGCACTTGTATTTTAAAACGCGATATCGTTATGTTTTCCTGAGTGGTTATAACGTTAGACTCAAGGTTTAAACGCCACTCACTGACTTGAAAGTCACTGACTCATCAAAATGTAATTTTTTAATTCTCTACGCTGTAAAGCTATGGGAATTTGGAATTATGTTCTTTGTGGATGGAATGGATTGTGATTATTTTGAGAAAAATACTCATCGTCGATAAATGAGTAGATAGTATTGTGACCATAATATTGTATCTCCGGACTCACCTTGTTTTCCGGCGTTGGTATAAATACAGCTTACAGAGAAAATAAGAGAGAAGAGAGACTGGGGATTAGACAAAATCAAAATCAAAAGCATTTATTTCTCAGTAGGAATTACAAGATTCACTTTAAGAAAGTCACATTGTAGTTCAAACTTAAAAAGGGGAAAATTTGTAGTGCAAAATTTTTTCTTTTTTATAACAATTTGTGTTCCTACTCTAAACGCGGCTCGGGCGGGATAAAAAAAATAAAAATAAAGGCACTGCCTCGGGGCTGGCCAGGCTAACCACACAGCATGTATCTTTATGCCTCAATGAATGACAAGTAAATGGAAATAATCACTAAGTCAATATTTAAAACAAGAAAGGTGTTACATGTGTATAGTTACATGACAGACATTGTTGGCATTGCACATTTCTTTTATCGCTAAACATTTCTGATCATCATTCTAAACGCACGCAGCTGCGGCCACGGCTTTAGCCGTATCGGCCGTACTCGTCAATCGCATGGCCGCAGCCGCACCTTACGATTTTGCACCTTTAGGTCGTTAGATGCCAGATGTGCAATAAATACCCAGGTACTTATTAGATCAATTCAGCTCTTTATTTTGACTTCACTTTTATACAACTACTTCACAAATTTTGAAGCGCCATCATAATATCTACTTACAATACTTACCTTTTATTCCCGCAGGAGCTAATCCCAGAGCTATTCTTCCTACCTGAAATGCTGGTGAACTCCGCCGGCTACCGTCTGGGCATCCCCGAGTCACCTTCCGGAGACGTGATCCTGCCGCCCTGGGCGTCATCAGCCGAGGAGTTCGTGAGGATCAACCGCATGGCGCTGGAGTCAGAGTTCGTCAGCTGCCAGCTGCATCAGTGGATCGATTTGATATTCGGATACAAGCAGAGAGGTGAGTGGACTAGATACCAAGCTATCTATGAACTGTGTAAAAAAGGAGACTGGTTATACTTCCGTACAGTCCTAAAACGCGGTATCGAAGTGTTTCCGCCGATCGCTATATATACAACTTCCAAATATGTCCGGTTGGACCAGTCGGTCCCCTGGTCACAACACCCGACCAGGTGGGTAGCTACCCTTTTCCTTCCTCCGTCGTCACTCGGCGAACCGGCCTCATCACCCATCAGTCCTCCTAAAATACTTGATCCTTCCACCCTGGGCGTCTTCAGCCGAGGAGTTCGTGAGGATCAACCGCATGGCGCTGGAGTCAGAGTTTGTCAGCTGCCAGCTGCATCAGTGGATCGATTTGATATTCGGATACAAGCAGAGAGGTGAGTTTGACTTTAGTTACCAAGAAAGGAGACTGTGGCGGCGCGCATGCGCTCCACGTACTTCCATACAGTCCTAAAACGCGGTATCGAAGTGTTTCCGCCGATCGCTATACAGGGAGTAAGAGAAAGGGTGCAAGCCGAAAGGAGGTCAAGGTACTCATGAAACTGAACAACTTCCCCCTTGGAACATGGGTCGAAATATGAAAAAAAAAAATTGGACCTCCCATAGTAAATTAATTAGCTGATCGGCGATTTTGTATGGGAGGTCCAAATTTTTTTTTCATATTTCGACTCATGTTCTATGGGGAAAGTTGTTCAGTTTCATGAGTACCTTCACCTCCTTTCGGCTTGTAATACCCTTTCTGTTACTCCCTGTATACAACTTCCAAATATGTCCGGATGGACCAGTCGGTTTCCTGGTCACAACACCCGACCAGGCTGGTAGCTCCTTCCTCCGTCGTCACTCGGCCGACTGGCCTCATCATCCATCAGTCCTCCTAAAATACTAGATTTAGCTAGCTAAGCTATAAGGACACTAAGGAGACGTGATCCTGCCGCCCTGGGCGTCATCAGCCGAGGAGTTCGTGAGGATCAACCGCATGGCGCTGGAGTCAGAGTTTGTCAGCTGCCAGCTGCATCAGTGGATCGATTTGATATTCGGATACAAGCAGAGAGGTTAGTGGACTAGATACCAAGCTATCTATGAACGGTGCAAAAAAAGGAGAGTGACAAGAGGATAAACTTCCATACAGTCCTGAAACGCGGTATCGAAGTGTTTCCGTCGATCGCTATATAAGGTCCTATTAAATTCACTGCAAATATTTTAGGGGCAGATCAAATCCTACTAATATTATAAAGGCGGATGTTTGTGTGTGTGTTTGTTACGACATCACGCTAAAACGGCTGGTTAGATTGACATGAAATTTTGCACAAATATAGAAGAGTATCTAGAATAACACATAGGCTACTTTTTACCACGGGAAAATGTCTTATTCCTACGGGATCACGCATATTCCAATATTTTTGCAAAGGTGGCGTGACCGAGCCGATTCGCGTTTTAAATGTTTTCGCTGAAAACTAACAGCGACATCTCTTGGCGAGTAATGCTTTCTTCCCGCGGAATAATAGGTTGCAGCGGGTGAAACCGCTGACGGGCAGCTAGTAAAATATAAGCATGTACTAGGCAATTTTTTAAAGAAATCTACTCGCTAATTTTCGAGAAAATTGCATTTAACTAAAAAAACACAAAACGAAAAAAGTGCACCCTGTTTGTCCTAGAAACACACACTTCGATGAATTTAAATTACGCGCCAAAAAAAAAGGCGCTGTGATTGGTTGGTTGTCAGTGTGCGTGCCGTGTAAGTGAATCCTGTCTACGTGGCGGAACGTCAGTCGGGTCAGTCAAAGGATGTTCACATAATTAATTATAAAGTTTGTTTAAAAATGAAAAACAAATCTAGATCATCATCATAATCATCTGCCTTAGATGCTTTTCTTATACATATTTACGCATGCCCTTAAAATATTTGCAGTGAATTTAATACAACTTCAAAATATGTCCGGTTGGACCAGTCGGTCACCTGGTCACAATACCCGACCCGATAGCCACCCTTTTCCTTCCTCCGTCGTCACTCGGTCAACTGGCTCTATCATCCATCAGCCCTCCTAAAATACTAGATTTAGCTAGCTAAGCTATAAGGACACTAAGGAGACGTGATCCTGCCGCCCTGGGCGTCATCAGCCGAGGAGTTTGTGAGGATCAACCGCATGGCGCTGGAGTCAGAGTTTGTCAGCTGCCAGCTGCATCAGTGGATCGATTTGATATTCGGATACAAGCAGAGAGGTAAGTGTGACACTTAGATACCAATGTACCTATGAATTGTGTAAAGAAAGGAGCTCCGCATACTTCCATACAGTCCTAAAACGCGGTATCGAAGTGTTTCCGCCGATCGCTATATATACAACTTCCAAATATGTCCGGTTGGACCAGTCGGTCACCTGGTCACAATACCCGACCCGATAGCTACCCTTTTCCTTCCTCCATCGTCACTCGGCCAACCGCCCTCATCATCCATCAGTCCTCCTAAAATACTTGATTTAGCTAGCTAAGCTATATGGACACTAGGGAGACGTGATCCTGCCGCCCTGGGCGTCATCAGCCGAGGAGTTTGTAAGGATCAACCGCATGGCGCTGGAGTCAGAGTTCGTCAGCTGCCAGCTGCATCAGTGGATCGATTTGATATTCGGATACAAGCAGAGAGGTGAGTGGACTAGATACCAAGATATCTATGAACTGTGTAAAGAAAGGAGACTCCACATACTTCCATACAGTCCTAAAACGCGGTATCGAAGTGTTTCCGCCGATCGCTATATATACAACTTCCAAATATGTCCCGTTGGACCAGTCGTTCCCCTGGTCACAACACCCGACCAGGCAGAGGTAGCTACCCTTTTCAGTGGATCGATTTGATATTCGGATACAAGCAGAGAGGTGAGTTTGACTTTAGTTACCAAGAAAGAAGACTGTGGCGGCGCGCATGCGCTCCACGTACTTTCGTACAGTCCTAAAACGCGGTATCGAAGTGTTTCCGCCGATCGCTATATATACAACTTCCAAATATGTCCGGTTGGACCAGTCAGTCCCCTGGTCACAATACCCGACCAGGCGGGTATTTACCCTTTTCCTTTCTCCGTCGTCACTCGGCCATCAGTCCTCCTAAAATACTACATTTAGCTAGCTAAGCTATAAGAGCTATACGCTATAATGGGCGTCTTCAGCCGAGAAGTTCCTGAGGATCAACCGCATGGCGCTGGAGTCAGAGTTTGTCAGCTGCCAGCTGCATCAGTGGATCGATTTGATATTCGGATACAAGCAGAGAGGTGAGTGAACTAGATACCAAGATATCTATGAACTGTGTAAAGAAAGGAGACTGGTTATACTTCCATACAGTCCTAAAACGCGGTATCGAAGTGTTTCCGCCGATCGCTATACGGGGTGTTAGGGACAGTGTAACAAAAACTTTGCAGGCGTGCTCAGAGCATTAAACTGAACAACTTTTAGTATGGAGCCAATGGTGGAAAACGAAAAAAATTTACCGTACTCCCATACAAAGTCAGTCAGCTGATCGTGAAATTTGTATGGGAGTTCGGAAAATTATTTTCGTTTCCCACCATTGGCTCCATAGTAAACGTTGTTCAGTTTGATGGTCTGATCATGCCTGCAAAGTTTTCGGTACACCGTCCCTAACACCCTGTATATACAACTTCCAAATATGTCCGGATGGACCAGTCGGTTTCCTGGTCACAATACCCGACCAGGCGGGTAGCTACCCTTTTCCCTCCTCCATCGTCACTCGGCCAACTGACCTTACCATCCATCAGTCCTCCGTAAATACTAGATTTAGCTAGCTAAGCTATATGGACACTAAGGAGACGTGATCCTGCCGCCCTGGGCTTCATCAGCCGAGGAGTTCGTGAGGATCAACCGCATTGCGCTGGAGTCAGAGTTTGTCAGCTGCCAGCTGCATCAGTGGATCGATTTGATATTCGGATACAAGCAGAGAGGTGAGTGTGGAACTTAGATGCCAAGCTATCCATGAACTGTGTAAAGAAAGGAGCTCCGCGTACTTCCATACAGTCCTAAAACGCGGTATCGAAGTGTTTCCGCCGATCGCTATATATGCAACTTCCAAATATGTCCGGATGGACCAGTCGGTTTCCTGGTCACAACACCCGACCAGGTGGGTAGCTACCCTTTCAGTGGATCGATTTGATATTCGGATACAAGCAGAGAGGTAAGTGGACAAGATACCAAGCTATCTATGAACTGTGTAAAGAATGGAGACTAGCGGCGCGCATGCGCTCCACATACTTCCATACAGTCCTAAAACGCGGTATCGAAGTGTTGGTGTTACAAAACTAACCAAAAAAAAGATTTTCTTTATTAAAATGCAATAATTGAATTTTCCCATCACTAGTGATCAGCTGATCAGGGCATGCACCTCAGATAGTCGGCCTTGTCCATAGACTATGAAATTTCAGACTGGTAGTATGAGTAAAGCTTTTACCTACATCTCCATAAATCCGATTACTTTTAATGAGACTTCTTAACTGTTTGACAGAGATAACTTTTAATGAAAATAGTTTTATTAAATGTATTAAAATTATTTGTTTATCAAGAAATTTTAAATCTACGTCAAGTTAATTGTATTAATTTTCATTTTAATTCACATACTTTAAAAAATAATAATGGTTCTACCTACTCAATTTAGCAGAATAGCAACAGTCAAAAACACAGTCACGTCGTGATAGCTGGTTAATTCTGAACTTACCTAATGACTTATCTACTGCTTTTAATCTTTGCTTTTATTCTTAAAAGTACCAGGACGACAGTTTCGCGCCATTTTTTAGGCCACGCCCAAAATAAATTGACATAATTTGGTGTGGGTTCCGTGCGTGATTTCGTACTTTATTTCGTATGACTCCCGTTGTTGCCATGTGATGTGATGAAAAGCACCACCACCACCCCAATTCTACCCTTGCGTGGGTGTCGTAGCGTAAAAAGTGCCTAAGGGATAATCATCTTGTACTGCGCTCGCCAATCCGCCTATCAAGCGTGGTGAGTATGTCCAGCGGACTGTTGTGGTTGTTAAGGTAAGATAAACTACATCCAGAACTTTGATACACTGTAGCAATTGGGTATGGTGAGCGCAGTGCAAGATAATGTCGTTGGAACCACGTTGGACGAGCGCAGATCAGCCCACACTATGCTGTGCGGTGGCTTAGAATAGCATCACCACCCTATGTGTACCCGTGTGAACGCAACTAAGATGAACCTAGGAATTGAGCAGTGCAGCAGTGTTTCCTGCGACACTGTCATGCACTGCGCTCGCCATGCCCATTGGTTTCCGCTTGTTGAGTACCAGGAATGCATAGGTATTAACAGTTGCTATTAGTTAAGGGTTCGCATTTAATTTCAATGAACCCTAATTTACTTCCAATCGGTTTTCTCTTTCTCACACTTTCGCGAATATGTTTTGTTTTTACGCGGGTTCCGTATTGAGTATTTTTTAAATGATCGATTTATTAACCTTGAAAAGGAAGTTCTGCTAAAACCGTGCACAACTCACTTGGATGGTTGGTACTTTTTCACTAATACCAACGACCGATGTGGCGCAGTGGTAAGTGCGTCGCGTTCCGAGTTCGATTCCCGGTGGGACACTCACAAAGTTAATTTATCAATTTGTTAACCCGTTCCCAGTCTGACTAGGACACTGCGGGCTGAACCACCTGATTGTCCGAAATAAAAAAGCTGGTTCCGTGCTTCGGAGGGCACGTAAAGTCGTGAATCCTGTTTGCTGTCTTACTCAGACGGCGATCGTTACCCAACCATGTCAGAAGCCAGCTACTACTACGACAGAAAAAAACGTGTGGGACGCCGAGTCATCTAACGACCCGATGAACCCTGTTGTCAGGTTTTTAGCTTAACTTGCCCTTCGAAGCACGGAGCAAGCGCTCAGACGCTCAGACCACTAGATGGAAGAAAATAATTGTCGGATTACCAGGCGAACAGAAATGTTACGCAGGTGTATTAAACTAAAGATATCCTTTAACAATCGAACCCTAAAAAATTGCAAAATGAGTTGACCAATAGAAAGCAGCGAGTTGCACCCCTATTGGTTGCGCGGCGCGGGCGCAAAGATACTCAAAGGCGCCGCCGCGATGACCTTTGCCCCGCCCCATAGTCCGTGGGCCCATACAGGAACAATTTACGTCATATCGTATGGCAGCAGGTTGAAAAAGTTAAGCTAAGCAAGAATCAGAAGAATTTCAACCCGGAATTGTCCGGAAATTGAAATATGACTGTGACTTTCGGTGTGATTTTGAGTACGTCATGTGACATCGTTACGAAACTCATGTCATCATTTAGCGCTTCATTAGTTAAGAAAATAAACATACCTAGGTCTGCCTGTCCTAAAATGACAAAGTATTTGGCAGACGGTGCTAATAAGTTTTCTCTCTTTGTGTGGGAGTCTTCCAACGACCCGATTAACCCTGGTGTCAAAATTTTTCTCTACCGCCTACTACAAGTGCTACTTAGCAGCAGGCAAGCAGGCCTCTGACATGGTTACGTAACGACTGTCGTCTAAGTTATTTTTTCAGAGACAGCAATCGCGACGAATGGCGTAACGTGCCCTCCGAAACGCGGAAACATCTTTCTTTTCGGATAACTATGACTCGGATGACTGGGAATAACTTCACAAAGTGATAAATATCAACTTCCTGAGTGACCAATCGAGAACCGAACACAGATCCTTTTGCGGCGCACAGGCACTAACACTGCGCCACATCAGCCGTCATCTTTCAGGCCTGCTGCCATGTGTCTCTTTTTGATGTCATATCATATCATAATATGACGTAGGCAGTTGGATGGACCGGGCCCACGGACTACTAGCCCCACCCTTACGAGGGCGGCTTTCGTTTGTGGTTCGATAGTCGATCGAAGGCATTCGCGCGCGAATGTAATCAATAAATTAATTTTCGGATTTCGTAGTTTTTTTTGCTAGAATGGCTCGATATTTTGACTCTGAGTATTAATGATAGATACCTAAGATAAATGATGTGTATGGGGCATAGGGATGGCACTTGAAATCAGGATCGTGTGCTGTCTCGTCTCGGCGAACTTTACCTATTCGATGACCGGCTTGAGCAGTGACAGTGAGGTACCTACCTATCATCGCGTACCGATTCTTTCTAGCAGACGGCGACGGCGACACGCTTCGGCTTGTGCAACAAACTCGGTAAACAAATTTGTGAACCAGTTTCTAGTGTGATGTTTAGTGTAAACATTTTTTAATTCACTGAAAGGATTGTGTGCCAAGTGAACATAAAACTCGGTAAGTTCTTAGTTTATTTTTCCACTAACTGCTTGTTCTTCTTTCAATAGGTTACACGTTTCCTAGTAAGACGAGTTGCTAATGTTATTTTCTCACAATAAGAAAAACGTTTAGGAAAAACCAGTTAAGCTAGGTACATTTACGTAAACCCGACCCAAACAGCCAGCCAGGGCCAACCGTATGGTGGCGGACGTGGCGGTTAATCCACCACAAAAGCATTCCCAATGAGGGTTGACGTCAGGCAGGCGGCCGGTCGTTAAATTAAGCCAAATCCTTTTGCAACACGATTTCGTGTTCAACAAAACGTGTTGCGCCGACATCAAGTAATTGGGATAAAGGCAGGAAGATGATGATGAATTACGTAAAACAATCTTGTTGGGAAATGACTCCTGGTAGGTAAAGGAGGTGACATTGTTTACTTTCCGAATGGGCGCGGCTTAGGAGGTGGCGAGAAATATCTCCTGGTAAGTGTAATGAACTTGAAATTGTAATGATTAGTGATGGGACACAATTATTATTTTTTATTAAAATTTATTCAAAATAATAAGTTTTTATGATTTTCAAACATGACATTACGGCTTTTATTTTCTTGTGTATAGACTCTTTACAACTGACCCCTCAACACCCTTTCAGCTTTATTGGTTGTTTTGTAACACGTTGTATATACAACTTCCAAATTTGTCCGGTTGGACCAGTCGGTACCCTGTGTCCCATGCAACGAAACTACAGGCTACAATTCTACAGATGAAATTCGATTTACATTGCGTAGTCAGTTAGCCATTATTATTCCATTACTAAACCAGATACGCAATGAACATCGAATTTCGCCTGTAGAATTGTATCCTGTAGTTTCGTAATATCGGGCACTGGTCACAACACCCGACCAGGCGGGAGCTACCCTTTTCCTTCCTCCGTCGTCACTCGGCTGACTGGCCTTATCATCCATCAGTCCTCCTAAAATACTTGATTTAGGTAGCTAAGCTATTAGGACTATAGGGAGACGTGATCCTGCCGCCCTGGGCGTCATCAGCCGAGGAGTTCGTGAGGATCAACCGCATGGCGCTGGAGTCAGAGTTTGTCAGCTGCCAGCTGCATCAGTGGATCGATTTGATATTCGGATACAAGCAGAGAGGTGAGTGGACTAGATACTAAGCTATCCATGAACTGTGTAAAGAAAGGAGACCATTGATTTAGCTAGTTAGGCTAGGAGTTTAAAGGGCAAACTCCACAGAATAGACGCGAGACGCGCCGCGCAACATGGCATTTTTCGGACAAGCGATCGTCCGCCGTTAATAATTTAGCGGATCAAAACCATGTTTTTCCGTGACAATGCATATACAGGGTGTGCCGGTTATAGTGGTCCAAAGAAAAAATTAAGACTCTAGACATCCTAAGCTACCATAATATCATAAAAAATTGCTCAATATGGTTGCTAAGGACGTCCAGAGTCAAGATTTTTTCTTTGAACCACTATAACCGGGACACCCTGTATAATCGTCCATTATCCATCGTTAATTATCAATCTAGCAGCAAAATAGTGTCACTGAATTATCAATAATACTGCAATTGATAGATTCCATTCGAAAACCCCTACACAATCGATAGTGTCGATAGCTCAAACTGTAGCACTTGACGATAGTATTGGCATGGCACAGTATTGATAGTTCGATTGTGTTGTAGTGAATCGATACTATTGATAGTCCATTATCGAGCGGCAACACTATACAGGGAGTAACGGTAAGGGTATAACAAGCTGAAAGGAGGTCAAGGTACTCATGAAACTGAACAACTTTCCCCGTAGAACATCGGTCGATATATGAAAAAAAATTTGGACCAATCGCCTCATAGTAAATCAATCAGCTGATCGGCGATTTTGTGTGGGAGGCCAAATATTTGTTTCATATTTCGACCCTTGTTCCGTGGGGAAAGCTGTTCAGATTCATGAGTACCTTGACCTCCTTTCGGTTTGTTATATCCTTTCCGTTACTATACAGCGTTACTCCCGGTATATAGGAAAATTTTAAAGAAATAAATTACAACAAACTTACATTTCTCTTCCAGGGCCGGAAGCGGTCCGAGCCACGAACGTATTCTACTACCTGACCTACGAGGGCGGAGTGAGGCTGGACCAGATCACGGAGCCGGTCACCAGGGCGGCCATCGAAGACCAGATCCGCAGCTTCGGACAGACGCCCGCGCAGCTGTTGACCGAGCCACACCCGCCTAGGGCCTCCACCATGCATTTAGGTAAGGGTTTAGACACAAACAGTTCCTGGGTATTTGAAGACAGTTTTTATTACAGTAAAGGTTCAAGTATCGGTCCCTTGCTGGGCGCCAATATCCTTAATTGGCGCCCGAACTGGGACCACACTGGCTTAGAAGAATGCAGGTTAGTATACTGGACCAGATCACGGAGCCGGTCACCAGGGCGGCCATCGAAGACCAAATCCGAAGCTTCGGACAGACGCCCGCGCAGCTGTTGACCGAGCCACACCCGCCGAGGGCCTCCACCATGCATTTAGGTAAGGAACTACTTGCTCAAAAAAAGTTCCTTTGTATTTGATTTGAAGACATTGTATTGCCATATGTGGTAGGAGACAGACGACAGAAGAGACAGAATATATTTTTATATAGGTTTTTAGCATTGGTCTCTTGCTGGTCGCCAATATCCTTAGTTGGCGCCCGAACCACTCTGGCTTAGAACAATGCAGTTAAGCATCTGGACCAGATCACGGAGCCGGTCACCAGGGCGGCCATCGAAGACCAGATCCGCAGCTTCGGACAGACGCCCGCGCAGCTGTTGACCGAGCCGCACCCGCCTAGGGCCTCCACCATGCATTTAGGTAAGCGTTTGTTACATACAACCTACTCAAAACAAAGAAGTTCCTAGGTATTTGATTTAAAGACATTTTGTATTACCATAGAGGCAGACGACAGAAGAGACGGAAGCCACTTTGCGTGACTATATATGGGTTTAAGTATTGGTCCCTTGCTGGTCGCCAATATCCTTAACTGGCGCCCGAACTGGGTCCACACTGGCTTAGAAAAATGCAGTTAATTAGACTGGACCTGATCACGGAGCCGGTCACCAGGGCGGCCATCGAAGACCAAATCCGAAGCTTCGGACAGACGCCCGCGCAGCTGTTGACCGAGCCGCACCCGCCTAGGGCCTCCACCATGCATTTAGGTAAGTGTTTGGTACATACAACCTACTCAAAACAAAAAAGTTCCTAGGTATTTGATTTGAAGACATTTTGTATTACCATAGAGGCAGACGACAGAAGAGACCCACTTTGAAAGCCACTTTGTGTGACTATATATCGGTTTAAGTATCGGTCCCTTGCTGGTCGCCAATATTCTTAATTGGCGCCCGAACTGGGACCACACTGGGCTTAGAAAAATGCAGGTAAGTATACTGGACCAGATCACGGAGCCGGTCACCAGGGCGGCCATCGAAGACCAGATCCGCAGCTTCGGACAGACGCCCGCGCAGCTGTTGACCGAGCCGCACCCGCCTAGGGCCTCCACCATGCATTTAGGTAAGTATTTGATATTAGGCGATAGGAGTAAGCGGGTTCTCGATTGCAGGCCATGCCTCGTACCGACGGCTTGAAGAGAGCGGCTGGTAACGGCTGGATGGCGGTAACGGGAGATCTTGCCTTGTGGCTTACCCTGGGAGAGATCTACCACTAGCAGTGAACTGCTACTGTTCTGCTGGAATACAATTGTTTGAATATTGGTCCCTTGCTGGGCGCCAAATTGCTTAACTGGCGCCCAAACTGGTACCTCATCAATCTAGGTTTTAAGGGAATGCATTTATGATTATGGCATTTAATATTGGTCAAAGATTCTTAGCCAAAACTGAGTTCAGTTTTTTCAGTAAATTATATTCATATCTGGTTAATTCCAGCACCTCTAATGTTCGCGGCGGCGCCAGATGACGTCTGCTTGAGACTGAAGCTGCCATCGAATGCGGCTGTCGTGCACGTGTCAGCTAACACATACCCGCAACTTGCTATGCCCGCTGCGGTTACAGTAAGTATAGAGCACTATTATAGGCGTAAATTCTTTTACTGTGGACAAGCGGCCCGTTAATGGTTTCACCTTCTGCTATTCGTTTTTCCGCGGGAAAAAGGCATTTTACCCGGCATGTGTTGCACATATATCTAAACCTTCTTCTTGAATCACTCTATCTATTACAAAAAACCGCATGAAAATCCGTTGCGAGGTTTAGCACGAGTTAGCGAATTCCACGACAGGCGGTTTTTAACGTAACATATAACTTTAAAAACTGCGGTCGGGTAATTTAGTAATTTTATTTAGTAATTTATTTATTTAGTAATTTATTTTATTCATTAAAAACTTAAGCTAAAATAGGTACATTTTTATACATGTTTATTAAAAGTAATGAATCTTTAGCCATATTGGTTATATTCACTATACACCTCGCACTAGGCTAAGCCTGTATCGCGGATTTTTATTTATAAATAATTAGGCTAGCTACCGGGACGCGGCGCGACTCATGGTGTGTCACTATGAAACGGTGCGCGCGCCTGAAAGCCGTTGAAAAATTCATTAGTGTCCGCCGGGACTTGAACCCGGGACCGTGAGGTACCGCTCCACCACCGCTCTACCTAATGAGCTACCGGCTCCTGGCTGACCCTTACGAATCTTTCAACCTCTGGATGTTCGTCTCGAATTGGCTATCTATTTAGCGACATTTAGTAGAAAGATAAACTTTTTAGAGTCAGCCAAGCGCCGGTAGCTCAGTTGGCAGAGTAGTGGGACGGTGTTGGTACGTCCAACATCCTGTTTACTGTTAGGTTGGTATTTTTGGTATTTTTGACATGTTGTCAAGTTTCGTTCCTTCCATCTGTAAGTACAAAGTGATGCTTGACCAATTTCTAATAAAACGCAAGCTGTTATAAATATCGTGGTTTGATTCACTAATTATTACTTGACCAAAACCTATTTACATTCGCAGTCCACTAAATTATAATACATTAACAGACGGGTCAAGTTCCAGCCGACGCTAATGAATTTTTCACCTTTACTTATTTTCATTTATAAGAATAATATAGTGCTATAAAGATCCCAATACATTGAATACCAATTTAAAACACTTCTCGTGTTAGGTATACAATTTTACAAGGGCCGAAACAGGTCAGTAAAGTCAGTAAAAGTCAGTATTTTTGGATCTGGTCAGTAAAAGTCAGTATTTTTGAAAATCGGTCAGTATTGTCGGTATTTTTCCATGTTAGCCAATCTTACATTTTCGATTTGCCCAGTGATGATATCTGAGGGCTGCTTTGGATGCTCTATACAACGTAAAAAATTAAAATTAAATAAACGGAAAGTATTTGTTGTTATTAACAACTCAAATCAGCTGATCGGAGATTTTGTATGGGAGGTCCAAAATTGTTTCTCATATTGCGACCCATGTTCAATGGGGTAAGTTGTTCAGTTTCAAGAGTACCTTGACCTCCTTTCAACTTTATTGGTTGTTTTTAACAACCAGTAGGTATAGCGTGAAATTTTACTAGTGACCGATAGCGAAAACCAGGACCGGCTGGTGATAAGGAACAACTTTCCCCAAGAAACACAGGTCGAAATATGAAAAAAATATTGAACCACCCATACAAAATTTCCGATCAGCTGATTTGAGTTGTTAATAATATCAAATACCTACTAACAATAGAAAAAACTTTTTAACACAATAAAAAGGCGGTGCTGGTTGGCTATGGGGATGAAGGCCAATAACTGAAAATAAGCTTTTTATTTTACACAATTCACCCGAAAAACGGTTTGAAAATGGTCAGTATTTGGTCAGTATTTTTAAATTTTTGGTCAGTAAAATCAGTATTTTCGACCATGGAACTTGTTTCGGCCCCTGATTTTAGGAAAACTTGCAAAATTTTCCACCGCAAGGATTTGAACCTGCGATTTGGTAGCTCAGTTGGTAGTGGCGTCGGCAGTACAGATGCCGAAGGTCGCAGATTCAAATTCTGCCTGCGATGGAAAATTTTGCAAGATTTCCAAAAAAAAAACAATACATTGTTATTTTCCTCCCAGGTCAGTGCAGCGCGTGCGTTCGCGGCACACCGGTGGGTAGGAGGCGGGTGCGCGCACAGTGGAGCGAGGCATGCACCTGACCACCAGCCACCTGCTACACCGCTACTCATGGACCCTGTCTGGGGTAAGTGAAACCAGGCCGGGATCTAGTCGGTGGCGGCAAGTTCACAGGGCGGCAATTCACACTTTAAAGACAAACGGGCAACTCATTATTTACTTACCTTTGACCTACACTGGATGATATCTCCGGCCAATTTCGGGCATGGCGACCACTTCTACTCCTGATCAAGTCGGCGCTGATGCGCCCGTAGGTGGCTATTGTAGCCGATTTTGGCAGTAAACTCCTGTGACAAATGCGGGCACGTGAGCACATTGATATAATTGTAGTTAATGGCGGCGGGAGTACGGGCCTTCAATTCATCGCGTTTAGCGTCAAGGCCTGCTTTACGCTGCTCCTCAAAACCGCGGATTCGCCTCTTTACAAGACCGCGCCATTCTGGCCGTTGTGCGGCCAAAACCTCAAATTGAGAGGGCTCGATGTTGCATCTTTGCAAGTGCCTGTTCTGAACATCTTTAAATCGGAGGAGTTGACCGCCATGCTTTCGCTTGCCCTCCTCTAGCTCAGAATAGAAGATGCGCTTTGCCCCTCGCTCCATCGTATTATCCATCAACGTCCGAGGATGGATAAGCCTGTAGCCAAAACCCGACTCCCACTAAGAGTCAGCAATATTAAAAATGATTCAATTATAAATTTGAAATGCCATCCAGCACCTTTATTTATGTTTTTTCCTCTCCGTAGCGGCGGGCGGCGCGGGCGCTTTGTCCCGGCGTCAGTTGGGCGACAATTTCAGTCAGCGAGTAAGGGCACGGAACAACTGCTTCGTCACCACCGTGGATTCAAGGTTCCTGATTGCAGCCGGCTTCTGGGACAACAGCTTCAGAGTGTTCTCTACCGAAACTGGTAAGACAACTTCAGAGTCTTCTCTACTGAGACTGGTAAGACAACTTCTCTCAGCGAGTACGTGCACGGAACAACTGCTTCGTCACCACCGTGGATTCAAGATTCCTCATTGCAGCCGGCTTCTGGGACAACAGCTTCAGAGTCTTCTCTACTGAGACTGGTAAGACAATTTCTTTACTGACAGTGGTAACTGGCTAGTAGATGATAATAATATATCATGCTTAGAGTAAGGTTCAAACCATGCCTATGACCGGTAAGACAAGCTTCAGAACCTTCTCTACTGAGACCGGTAAGACAACTTCTCCCACCGAGTACGCGCGAGGAACAACTGCTTCGTTACCACCGTCGACTCAAGGTTCCTTATTGCAGCCGGCTTCTGGGACAACAGCTTCAGAGTGTTCTCTACCGAAACTGGTAACTTGCTTGTAGATGATGTACATTTTTACTGTTTTATTACTTTGTGGGTTCTAATTTATAGTCGTTCGACCTGCAAATATTTTTTAATTTCATCTCCAAAACTTTTAAATTTTTCTTTTCAATTCTCCTTAATTGGCGACCCTGCTAATAAATAATTTTATTCATTGTTGTATCTGTATCGTGTTTTGATAAGTGCTTATTATTATCTATGTAAAAACCTCTCCGTTTGTTTTTTCCAGCTAAAATAGTGCAAATAATCTTCGGTCACTACGGCGTGGTGCGGTGCGTGGCGCGCTCGGAATGCAACATCACTTCAGACTGCTACATCGCGTCGGGCGCCGACGATTGCACCGTCTTGCTTTGGCATTGGTGAGGAAATCTTTTTTTGGTGTCTCATTTATTCTTGAAATAAAGTCGGGTAAACTAGTATTTTTTAGTAAACCGGTAACTCTACAAAAATAAACCGTTTCTTTCACGAAATATAGAAGCTGCCATTTATTATTTTTAGTGGGTTTTGGTTTTCGTTTATTCGTGACAAGCCTGTCTTTTTCGATTAACCGATTTCTAAGCAAAGAGTGACCATAATGTTTAGAATCCTTTACACGAATTACAATACCAAAAGCTAGGACGATCTACTATTGATGTATTTGTAGTCAATTTTAATATTTTCATGTACCTATGTTTCCAGGTCTGCCCGTCACGGTGGCATAGTGGGCGAAGGCGAGACGCCTGCTCCTCGAGTGACGCTCACAGGACACGACGCGCCCATCAATGGAGTGCTGGTGTCTGCTGAACTGGGACTGGTCATCTCTTCGTCAGTCAGTGAGTATTTGCACTATTATGACCGATTTTGAATATTGCTACAAACTTTTAGAAAGTTAGTATCACAGGACACGACGCTCCCATCAACGCAGTGCTGGTGTCTGCTGAACTGGGGCTGGTCATCTCTTCGTCAGTCAGTGAGTATTTGAAGAATTATGACCGATTTTGAATATTGCTACAAACTTTTAGAAAGTTAGTATCACAGGACACGACGCTCCCATCAACGCAGTGCTGGTGTCTGCTGAACTGGGGCTGGTCATCTCTTCGTCAGTCAGTGAGTATTTGAAGAATTATGACCGATTTTGAATATTGCTACAAACTTTGAGGAAGTTAGTATCACAGGACACGACGCGCCCATCAATGAAGTGCTGGTGTCTGCTGAACTAGGACTGGTCATTTCTTCGTCAGTCAGTGAGTATTTGCAGAATTATTGTCGATTTTGAATGAAGTTTGTCTTATGCATTGTCATAAATACCTATAAGTATCCCTTTTTTTAAGGACCGCCG
Source organism: Phthorimaea operculella (assembly GCA_024500475.1). NCBI lineage: Eukaryota > Metazoa > Arthropoda > Insecta > Lepidoptera > Gelechiidae > Phthorimaea > Phthorimaea operculella. The sequence goes on from JANFCV010000190.1 coordinate 779,575, forward strand.
CACACAGATGGCCGTTTTTCTGAGCGCCATCGTACGTCTTTAACAGTACGTCGGAAGTACGCATCAGAACAGACGTAAGGGCGATAAAAGCCGGCAGCGGCAAATGACGCTTGGTCGCCTGCGAACTTGCCGCCGCCGACCATTGTCGCCCTCACCTCGGTTACGTACTATTTCAATTTCTCTGTAAAAGTCGCGCGACGGCGCGGCAAAACGGCCATCTCAGCTTTGAAACACATAACATTATACCTACAGTCTGTCCAAAAAGTCCTGACATTAAATAAATTGGAACTAAAACTTTTTCATATGAAATTTTTGCCATTTCTAGCCAATGTTGCCATTTAATTTTGCAATTTCATACAAAGTAGTGCCCTCATTTTTTTTTCAGGACTTTTTAGACACACACTGTACATATTTGTAATTGAAAGCATTCCCTACGAACCTGTAACCAAAATCTTATTCCACAGACGGTCCCGTACTAATCCATACGACATTCGGCGAGTTACTCCGCGCGTTACCACCAGCCGAGGGAGTTTCTGCGCCACAACAGTTAGCCTTATCAAGAGAAGGAGTGGTTGTAGTTGCGTATGCGAGGGGACATTTAGCGGCCTTTACGTTGAATGGAAGAAGGCTGAGGAACGAGACGCATAATGACAACTTCCAGGTAAGAATCTGTTCTATTATACAACATGTTACAAAACAACCAGTAAAGCTCCCATACAAATTGAATTAAATTTATATAGGAGGTCAAATCTTTCTTGCATACTTCGACAGTTGTTCAGTTTTATAAGTACCTTAACCTTCAGCTTTATTGGTTGTTTTGTAACTAGTGTTATACATAGAGTCGCAACAATTAGCCTTATCAAGAGAGGGCGTTGTAGTCGTAGCGTATGCAAGGGGACATTTGGCGGCATTTACGTTGAACGGAAGAAGGCTGAGGAACGAGACGCATAATGACAACTTCCAGGTAAGAATCTGTTCTATACAACGTGTTACAAAACAACCAGTAAAAGTAAAGTTCCCATACAAATTGAATTAATTTTGTATAGGTCATTTTTTTGCATGTTTCGATCCATGTTCCATGGGGAAAGTTGTACAGTTTTATGAGTACCTTAACTTCCTTTCAACTTTATTGGTTGTTTTGTAACTAGTGTTATACATAGAGTAACAGTTAGCCTTATCTAGAGAGGGAGTGGTAGTGGTTGCGTATGCGAGGGGACATTTAGCGGCCTTTACGTTGAATGGAAGAAGGCTGCGGAACGAAACGCATAATGACAACTTCCAGGTAATTAGCTCGTCCATGTAAAAGTAAATCTTAATTTCAAAGCAAATTAAATATTTCGATATTTCAAAAAGCATTTTCCTGGCATGTGTTTTACATATAAAACCTAAATCACTATATCTACTACAAAACCGCATGAAAATTGATTAGGTACGTGGTTTAGGTGGAATTAGCGAATTCCATGATAGGCGAAAAGGAACTACATTTTATACTACCTATGTATTGATGATAATAAATGTTTTACTTTTCCAGTGCCTAGTGCTGTCCCGTTGCGGCGAGTACCTGGTGTGCGGGGGGGACGCGGGCGTGGTGGAGGTGTGGCGCGCCTGCACGCTCGCGCCGCTCTACGCCTTCCCGCCCGCTGGAGCGCCCGTCTGCTCGCTCGCTCTCAGTCATGATCAGAAGTAAGTGTGTGGGAGTAAGTGTGCTTACAGTGTAGTGTGTGCGAGTAAGTGTACCTCGCGCCGCTCTACGCCTTCCCGCCCGCTGGAGCGCCCGTCTGCTCGCTCGCTCTCAGTCATGACCAGAAGTAAGTGACCTCTAAAATGTTCCTCTTCTTCATCGTGCCAACGAATCACAATTTATTGTTGAATGCAATGGCATTCTCTGTAACTAAGGTCAACTTCACTAAAATGTAAGAGTTTTTAGATCTGTTTAAAGCTTTCGACACAGTCACTATACCCATTCTCATTTTGTAACTGACATAGTCTGTTATTACTAACGTGCTGGTTCATGTTTTTGAAGGTTACTAATAGAAACAGAACCAATATAAAGTATTATCTGCAAAAATCCTAAAAAATACCCAACTTTATACGAATGGTGTTACTCAAGGGAGCATGTTAGGTCCTATTCTCTTTCTCATTTTCACCGAAGGATTTCAACCGCCTGATTATCTGATAATCATGATGGTTCCGTGTTTCGGGGAGCACGTTAAGCCTGCGGTCCCGGTTGTTGTGTATAATAACTTAGACGGATATCGTTACCTTACCATATCAAACGCCTGCTACTTGCTAATGCAATTAATGCATGGTAATGGTGGCTAAAAAACTCTGACACCGGAGTTCATCGGGTTTTTAAGCGACTCGGTGTCCCACTCGAAAAGGACAAGACCAAAGTATGACTCTGACTATTGTAATTCCAGATTCCTGCTAGCCGGTCTTGAGAACGGTTCTCTAGTAATAATAAATTTAGTCGTTTTATTCGGTAATAAAAATATTATGCACCAAGTATGTATTTACAAATAGTGTTTCTCAAGGGAGCATGTTAGGTCCTATTCCCTACCTCATTTTTACCAAAGTGTAACCCTAAATTTCGTAATATTTCCCAGATTCCTGCTAGCCGGCCTCGAGAACGGTTCGCTGGTGGTGTTCCACATCGACTTCAACCGATGGCATCACGAGTACCAGCAGCGGTACTGAGGCCCCGCGCGCCCCGCCCCCTGCGCACACTGCCGCCGAGCCAACATCGTGCATAGGTACAGTTAGGCCGTCGTAACATGCACGATTTGACAGCTATCACGCCACAATCATATTATATTACCATTTCCCTTTGTCGAAGTATCTTTTATTAGATATTTTTTCATGTTGATATCTCTTCTCAAAACTTAATTCTAAGGTTCCGTACTGTTGCACATATTTGTGTCATTTTCCTTTCTGAATATTTAATGGTCGTCATTATTAATACTCTGCACGAAAAAATCACGGAAAAATCTTTCTTAGGGAAAATCTGGTGGGTCCATATCAGCCTGTGTGATTAATTGAAAAATGGCGACAGTACCAGCAGCGGTACTGAGGCCCCGCGCGCCCCTGCGCACACTGCCGCCGAGCCAACATCGTGCATAGGTACAATTAGGCCGTCGTGACCAACAAGATTTGACAGCTTTCACGATTAGAGAAGAAAGAGAGATAACTATTGCACATCAGAGAAGAGAGAGATACTACTATAGTATGGTCATTTGAATAGGCCATATATGACAGCTGTCAAACCCATACTAGGAACATGTCAACAAAGAAAAATAGACCTTATGTCATATGCATTAACATGATTTTGACAACTGTCAAATATGGCCTATTTGAATGACCATACTATAGAGAACTATTGCACATTATTAACGCGTTTTTCACTTATGATTGATCTAAATTAGTATTCCTAAATTGCCCCTTCCAACTGTGACAGATGGCAAGATCAAGTATGAAAATATATTCAAAAATATAAGAGAAGATGGCGAATGGGGGGGTTAAAATCCCTAAAATACTGAACCGTGAGTAAAGAACCCGTAAAAATGTGCAAGTTTTAGTAATAATTACCACACGGTACGGAACCTTAAAATTAAGTTTAATGAAGAGATATCAACATGAAATATATCTAATGGAAGAGATTTCGACAATGAAAATGGTATACCTATAACATGACTAACTGACTATGGTGTGATAGCTGTCAAATTGGAATTTTTAAATTGGCTCAATTGTAGATGATGTGGACAGGGTGAGGAACCGGTTTATAAAACCGGTCATAACATTTAAAACCGGTTTATTGTTGACATGCTTACTAATTATTCATGATTGATAAATATATCATGAAAATAATGCGTTTTACTTATGTTCTTTTGCGTAAATTTAGAATTTAACCGGTTTCCAAACTCTGTCCACAATTTCAGGATATGGGGCGTCTAATAATGATACGAAATGTAAATTGTAGATAAGAAGCGTAAATCAAAGAAATGACACGTAATTTGTAAAGTTAAATGAAATTAAATGATTCAAAAAATATATGGCTTAAGTCGTAAAAACATTAATTACCTACTTGAAGTGAATAGGTAAATACTTGTTCGTATTTCAAATAGCATTTCTATTATTATTTGAAGGCAGTTTTCTGTGTTATATTAATATCTTGCGCGTCCTGAAAAACACAGATATACTGCCAAATAATATGTGAAATGTACAGGGTGTTAGGGACGGTGGAACGAAAACTTTGCAGGCATGATCAGACCATCAAACTGAACAACTTTTACTATGGAGCCAATGGTGGGAAACGAAAAAAATTTTCCGACCTCCTATACAAAATTCACGATCAGCTGACTAACTTTGTATGGGAGGTCGGAAAAAATTTTCGTTTTCCACCATTGGCTCCATAGTGAAAGTTGTTCAGTTTCATGGTCTGAGCACGCCTGCAAAGTTTTCGTTACACCGTCCGTAACACCCCGTATATTTGAAATATTCTCATCGATGTTTTAACATTCCGGCAAGACTGCTATTGTAAAAGAATATAGTTTTGCCATTTACGGACATACTTGTAGTTTTAAGATGGTTTTGACGGATTTAAAATATAAGAAAAAACTTAAAGTAACAAAGAAAGACATGAAATTGATGGAGATGTGTTAAGTTTTTAAAAATATGACGGCGGCGTCTTAAATGAATCGACGTACTACGCTTTGATAATTCAAATTGTACTTAATTTAGTTTTTAAGAAAATGTTTTATTTGTGACATTCCATTATTATGTATTATTTTATGATTAATAATTTAATTAGTATTATTTGAAATTGAATTGTATTATTTGAAATTATATTTATTGTGCCATAGGCTATTTTCCAATGCAATGTATAATTCATGATATTATTTCATTTATTCCTATTCAGATCTCCTCACTGTGGCGTCCATTTTCTGAGATTGTACTTAATTATTCTATCTTCAAGAATTATTTAAAATATTCTATTTACTTGGTCTGTACTTAACTATTTATTTATTTTATTGATTTTCCTGACTTGCATAACGAGTTTCTAAAACCATGATTTATATTCCAGTAAGTATTATTTTGGCATTCTATTTTCTTTTGTTTTTCGAGGTGGCGGGTAGTATTATTTTTCCGTACTTATGAATTGATTTTGTTGTAGATTTTGGTTTTTATTAAATGGTTATAATGAAATTAATTTATTTTTTATTTTATTGTCCTTTTATTTATTTAGTGAGTTTAGTTTTCAAAGTAAAATTAAGATCATGGAATGAGCGCGGAAGTGCCAACATTTAGTCATTTTCGCTAAATTAAACTATGTCAATAAAAGTAGCAGGAATTTAGCATAATTTGTATGGAAAGCTAACGTTTACTTGAAGCTCGAGTTACCGATAGTTTTGTACACGAGTAGTATGCTGATAGGCTAGTAAGCAACGATTCTTAGGGGTATAAATTATAACAGCTTTTTCAGTGTGCGTCATATTACGCCTTTATAATAAATACAAATGAATGGACACGTTACTTAAAAACACCTATCTCTCTAGAAACGAAAATGGTGTTTGAAAAATCATAGCAGACGGCAACCTACAGAGCTGCCATTATCAAAAACTGCGCAGAAAATTTAGCCATAATAAGGAAAATTATGCATTCTAACCATCACTGCAATTCTTGTAGCTATAAAGCTTGGTAAGTATAAATGTGTATTTATAAAGTGACTTAATATATTTTTGCATCATCTCACATGCACCGCTCCTTTCGTTCTATGTTAGGCTTCTCGCATTAAATAAAATTTAATATCCTATTTCCTATAACTGTGCCAAACTGTAAATTATCAGATTATCGAAAGACAATCAGTGAAATTGCAGAAATTAATATTAAATAAAAAAACTGTTATTCATTACCCTTCGTACCATATTCTAACTCTATATTTAACCCAATAAACTAGAATTACTTAGATAGAAATTTATTTCTAGAAAATCTATAGTCGAATTTTCGTTGGTAGAGTCTTCTAGAGATTGTATAAAAATAACTCTTGAACCCTTATTCTCACGTCCCACACTGTAGTGTCTACTTAGAACCCAATGGTTAACTAGCTGTATTTCTTAACTATACCTTATGATGTAGGTTTAGACTCACGCTATCTATGCATACTTTCAAATCTTAAAACTGGATCCCGATGCCGGAAAAACCATTTGTTCAGCAGTACCTACTTAAGCTTGGCAAAGCTAGCTTATCTACACTTATTCGCCCAAAAAAACGTGTCTTAAAAAGTTATTCCTCCTTGAGATAACTCAAACGGTATGAAATGGATGACGATGTGCAGAAATGACTCATCAAACCTTTCCACATAAGTTATTTATGTACTTACCCTATTTCAAAAATGTTCTATACACATACATCTCTATCTATATAATATTTTTACCTACCTATGCACTAATTTCGAAATCCCTCCACAATCTCGCGACATTATTTTTTGAACACGCAAAAACACGCTGTTGCAATCTGTCCATTATGATAAGTCTAAGTATAGGTCGTGAATGTTAAATTAGAATTAAAATAAAATAATAATTATTATTTTACTAGACATTAAGCGACACCTTGTGTATTAATAATCACTGTCCATGTAATTGTAAGCAAAATTACATTTGTAAGCATTTTAAACAATTTCAACTGGATAAAATCTTTTCAACTGTTTTAATTTAAGTTTCAAATCGATCGTACCTATAGCTATGCACATAGATATTCTGCTTGTATGGTAACTAATGCTTTTGAAATTTATTTGATTCACAAATGTTACTAGCCTTGCCACTAGATATCCTATTTAGATCATACATATACACCACTACCTACTTAAATTACATTAATAAATAAAATGTTGTTGAACGTATTATAGTAAAAAAATATAGTTTAGGAGGTAGAGTAGAAGCAGTAGAGATAGTGCAAAAGGCGAAACGTAAGAATAAAGGCACTGCCAAAACGGAGAGCCTTTACAATTTAATTCTAATTCTTTTATCCCTCTTTAAATGTAATTCATTTAAATTCATTTATTAAAATGTTACTTGTTACATTCTGCATTACACTTTTACAACTTCTGTTACTATTACTACACTTAATTATCTAGATGTTTATTTCTACTAAACGTAGCATTAGATTTGTTAATATTGTTCAACATTGTTACTGACCTAATTGTCTGACATTTTTAAATGTAATAAAATAAAATTAATAATGTATGAAGCACTTGCTTTTTGTAACACTTAGTAAATTTAAACGGTCTTAATTTTTAATCATTATAAAATTAGATAATTACGTACCTAGCTATTTTGCAAAATTAAATGAATATATGTTTTATTTTGCGATTGCAATAATTTCATTGATTTACAGAAAGGGCAGTGTGTCCGAATGAAATCAAATTATTGTTATGCTAAGTAAATGGTGCGTTTGTATGTAATGAGAAGATCTTGAGTAATTAATAAATTGCATTGAATATGTAGTTGATGAGTTTCATTTATCTCAACACTTTATACTAATCAAATCACCATACAACATAAATGTGGATTTGGTTGAATGGTTGAATCCTTTAGGTGCATAATGTCCATTTTGCAAAATGTCCAGTGGTAAAATAATGACCAGTTTGCATAGCGACCACTTTGCAAAATGTCCAGTTTGAAGATGATCTTATTTGAAAAATGTCCAGTTTGCAGAGTACAATTAACGAAATTAAAGGGCGAGTTCAGACCATGCAACCGAACAACTTTCCCTAAAACACCATGGGTCATTCATCCAGTATTTCATATAAACTGGACTTATTGCGAACTGGACATTTTGCAAACTGGACAATTTACAAACTGGACATTTTGCAAACTGGTCATTATGCAAACTGGACATTTTCTTCACCAATGGACATTATGCACCTAAAGGGGTTGAATTACCAACATCAAGTTTTAGACTGAATTTCTGAGAGAACTGCGTGGATTTGATCGTTTTTGAAATAAAAATCAATATTTGACATATAAAATAAGAAAAGAAATTCTTATTTTTGGATTAGATAAGAAATTTCTTATTTTTGGATACGTTCAGAAAATCTTATTTTGTAATTCGTTTAGAAATTCTTATTTTTGAATTGGGCAGGTTTTGGTACCAATAACGGAAACACAAAAACAAACACAGCGCATAGTTTTTTATGTTTATTGTAAGCTTATGTCCTAAGCGGTGGCGGCCACGACCGGCGGCACCGGCGCGGGCGGCAGCGAGCGCACGTCGGAGGTGGGCTCCAGCGGCACGGGCTCGTCCTTCGGCTCCGTCACCAGGATGTGGTCGGGCTGCGGCTTCTTGGGGCCGTTCTTGCCCTGCTGGTCCCATGGCAACATGATCTTTACCTGGAATAGGGAGAAAGGCGCATAAGATTCACTTTTTACATAAAATTTCATTTTAAATACCTAGATTGTTGTGTGGTGCCAGCTTAGAATAGCATCACAACATAACTTTCGCGTGGGTGAAGGGCATGAGAATTGATGTGTATTGCAATTTTAGACAACAGGCCAGACTGACGACCTGCAGTCTTCTGAATGACTACTTTTATATGTGATCTTTGTACACAAAATATTTGAGAAAACTATTAATGAAAATGTTCAACATGCACCGTACGAGAACCCGTACAGACGGACCCCCCAATAAAACATGTTGGTCACTCTGCCACTAGAAATTAGGTCACAGGCCATCAAGCAACCTGCAACCCCTGATTCTGTGGCACATATCATAATCTTCTACGCTTGCATATAGTTGGTACAGCAAACTTATAGGGCCGGGGCAAATAGATGGCCGATTTTTTGACATCAACAGAAAAATCGAATAATTAACCGTACATAACCAAGGTAGGGGCGAGAATGGCCGGCGGCGGCAAACTTGCATTATCGCCCTTACTTCTGATGCATACAGTTCATTTTCCGATTTTTCTGTTAAATTCGCGCGACGCCGCGCAGAAAAACGACTGTGTGTGGCGGCCCATAGACATTGAAATCTATGTATATCTACTTTTGTATTTATGCAAAGTTTCGGAACTTTGTCCCAGAAATGTTCCCTAAATGAATACTCGGCTTTATGAAAAAATGTCTGTACCTTGATACCAAGCACTCCTTGCCTAAGCAGTACGTGTCGGGTGGCGGTGTTGACGTAGTCATTGCACGGGTCTCCGGAGTGGATCATGAGTCCGTCCACGAACTTCATGGACTTGGCACGCTGACCTCTCAGCTTGCCGGAGACGACCACCTCGCAACCACGGGCGCCGGATTCCATGATGAATCTGAGCACACCGTAGCAGGCACGACGCACAGCCAAACCTGGAATTTAAACACAACTTTATGAACCAACTGCTAAATAATAAAGTTGTCCAGAAGGAGAATTTTCTCTTATATCTACCATCATAAATGGCAATTACTTATTGAGCTTCTGTATTTATTTATTCCCAAAGATTAAATATCCAGTGCAGTGTTATAGAGGTAAAAATTTAGATTACCTGACGTCGATTTATGGGTTTTTGGGGGGGGGAGGGGGGGGAAGGGGGGGAGGGGGTAACCCCTAGGTACCACTCCCCCCCCGCGGAACCGTCCGGAGAGACCGTCTTAGCCTTCGGGGTGTGAGGTATTTTTTTATTGCCACCCGGCAAAACCCGTATATTGGAACCGACTGCAGGGCGGGTGCGAGCGAAGCGAGCACGGAAGGTCGGGGCACCCCGACATGGATAGGTTAGGTTCCGAAGGCTAAGGCGGGAACGAAGCGAGCGCAGCGAGCGGAGAGACCGTCTTAGCCTTCGGGGTGTGAGGTATTTTTTTTATTGCCACCCGGAAAGACCCGTATATTAGAACCGACTGCAGGGCGGACGTGATACCTTTTGTTGACCTTGACCTTTATTTGACTTTGACCATTGTCTATCACCCTTGTTAATCTTGACACCTTTTGTTGACCTTGACCTTTGACCCTTGTTGACCTTTGATCTCCGTCAGCACGTGTTTTTCCCACGTAATTTTTCCCACCCTAAAAACTCCCACATTCCCACTGGTGCCCGAATGTGTGTTGGGGGGGCTCTAGTGGAGGCGTGTTTGGAGTATTTGCGACCTTGTGAGTGCGACGACCTATTGTTTTAATGAGCGGAAGCGATTTTAACCTCAAACTTCAACTTTAAATATCTCTGGAACCACTGGGTTCCGCGGGGGGGGAGTGGTACCGAAGGGTTCCCCCTTCCCCCCTCTCCCCTCGCCTACCCCCAAAAACCCATAAATCGACGTCAGGTAATCTAAATTTTATCCGATAAGTAGTGCCCGTAGAATTGGGAAAAAGCAAGATGGAAAATCAAGACCCATTCTAATAACTCTTACTTTACAGTGGAGAAAATATGAGTTATTGAGAAACAGAAAGCGGTATCCTAAAGACGTATACATTACTGAGGATTTCCCCAAAGAGGTGATGGAAACAAGGAAAATACTTAAAACTCAGCAGCAAGAAGAAATCAAAAATGGTAAACTTGCCTACATCCGTTACGACAAGTTGATAGTAAGGGAAAAGCCAGCAGAAAAAAGGAAAAGGTCCCCCACAGCTTCACCTGACAAAACACCTCAAAACAACGAAGAAAACTCAAGCACACCAAAGGCCAACCCTAATAAAATAAACAAGACGGATGCATTTAAGTATATGAAAAACAAAACAAGAGTGCCAATCGACGATCCACAACAGTAGCAACCAAAAACGCTTGCCACACCGAAGTGCTTACAAAACAACAACAAACAAACAATAAAATACAACAAATCTCTCCCAAGCCGGGTGGTCGCCGTGGGAGTAGAAGACCAACACCCCCCAAATCAAGATGTAACCTATATAGCTACACTTAATGCTCGCACACTTAGAAAAGAAGAACACTTATTAGAACTTATGTTGGCATTAGAAAATATAAAATGGAGCATAATTGGAATAAGTGAAATGAGAAGATTAGGCGAGCAAATAGAAGACTATGGTGACTTCATTATATTCAACAAAGGAGAAACCCAAGGCCACTATGGTGTGGGGTTCCTAATCAACAAACACCTAAGAGAGAATATTATAGAAATATTTGGAGTATCTGAACGGATAGCAGTCCTGAAAATCTTACTTCCACCACATGAATGGACTATAATACAAGTATATTCTCCTACTGAACAATCATCCAACGAGGCTATAGATGACTTCTACAATAAGCTCGGTGAAACAATAGCAAACAACCAAGCAAAAAACCTTATTGTGATGGGTGATTTTAATGCCCAAACCGGCGAAAGAAAACAAGGAGAGGAAAACATACTTGGTTTGCACTGTCAAGGAAGAAGGACAAGAAATGGAGAGAAACTTGTGAACTTAGCATTTGAAAACCAGCTGGCAATACTGAACACATATTTCAAGAAAAGACTCAATAACCGCTGGACTTGGGTTTCCCCAAATGGTGAACATCACAACGAAATTGACTTTATATTAACAAACAGACGCAAATATTTCGATGATTGTGGTGTTATTAGCAATCTGAACTTTAATACAAACCATAGGATGGTAAGAGCGAACTTGAAGAAAGTCATACCCAAACCACGGAGATCACATCAAAACAAACCTGACCCTATTAAGCATCCTGGAAAACTTTCCGCCAATGAACTCAAAGAAGAACTAAAGATGATACAGGAAAACCAGCTGAAAAATAATGTAACAGATGTCTTCAGAGATATAACAAACGTAATAAGCAAATGCAAAAGAGCAACAAATAGAACAAAGAAAGGCATAGAAATCCTATCAGAACAGACAAAGAAGCTTAAAGAAGAAAGAGCAGCCATGATAGAAATTAAATCCAAAACAAAGGAAACTAGAAAGGAAATAACCGAAATTAGTAAACAACTAAGAACAAATATACGAAAGGATAGACAAAACCACAGGCTAAAAACTCTGGAACGACTAATCGCAAAAACTGGTGGAACTAAAAGAGCAGAAAAAATCTTGCAAGAAAAAGAAGAATGGATTCCCAAACTGAAAGACAGTTCTGGACAAGACAAGACTAAACGACCTGACATAATCGAGGTGGCTACTGAGTACTATAAAAATCTCTATGCTAAAAGAACGCCCGGCAAAGAAATTGAGCTGCTGGACTTGAATGAAGTTCCATGCATACTAGAAAGAGAAGTTGAAGCCGCGATAGCAACTCAAAAGAAAGACAAAGCACCTGGGCCAGACAGTATTCGCAATGAAACTTTAATAGAAATAAAGGAATACATCACGCCAACTCTGACTAAAGTCTTTAACAAAATCCTCGACACCGAAAGCATACCACAGCAGTGGAAAATGTCGACAATAACACTGTTGCACAAAAAAGGTAGCAAACATGACATAGGCAATTATAGGCCCATAAGCCTCATGTCTAACCTATACAAAATATTTGCCAAAATCATTCTCAGCCGTATTACCCAAACACTAGATGAAAACCAGCCAAGGGAACAGGCAGGATTCAGAAGCAACTACTCAACAGTAGACCATATACATGCCGTGAGTCAAATATTCGAAAAATGTAAAGAATACAACATCACATTCTACTGTTGCTTCGTGGACTACTGCAAGGCATTTGACTCTATAGAACACTCAAGAATTTGGGAGGCATGAAAGAACCAAGGAGTAGAACATAAATAATAAAATAAATATAATAAAATAAAAAGCCTTTTATTTTGTTCCCACATGCATAAACCTTACATTTTCATTTCAAAATTTCATTGCTTACAGTAATAGTCAGTTACAAAATATTATTGTTATTATTAAATTATTAAATGTTGTCAATTACAAAATATTACAAAAACATAACAGGATAAGTACTTAAATTATTTCATTCTTATTCATAATTAATCACTTAAACATAGTATCAATCAATACCAGAAGATATGGAATAACATTTTTAAATAAATTGAAATTTGAAATATTAATTTTTAACATTGTCAATCTATTATTAATTTATCATGCTCTTTAGCTAGCTTCATTGCTGTTGTCCTTGGGAACCCCCATCCGGGTAAAGGCCTCCTCCAGTTGTTTCCACTTCTCCCTGTCTGTCGCGAGTCGTGTCCAGTGTGCGCCGGCAGTGGCGCGGATGTCATCAGCCCAGCGTTTGAGTGGGCGGCCCGGGCGGCGTTTGCCTTGCACCGGCCCTGTCCACTCTGTTACTTTTTTCGTCCATCTTCCATCTTCGTACCTAGCCAGGTGTCCAGCCCATTTCCATTTGAGCCGTCTTACATGAACAATAGCATCCTTCACTTTAGTTTTTTGTCTTATTGTTTCGTTTCTTTGTTTGTCTTTTAGTTTAAACCTGAGTAAGCTTCTTTCCATTGCTCTTTGGCACACAGATATTTTGTTTGCATTTTTTTCTGTTAAAGACCAAGTCTGGCTCGCATATGTAAGAGTTGGAAGGATGCAGGTGTCCATCAATTTTCCTTTAATTCTGGCTGGGATTTTTGATTTGAAAATATGTTTTAGGCTCCAGTATCGATTCCAGGCAGTGTTTATACGACGGTATATTTCTTTTTTGTCTGTATCATCAAATGAGACCAATTTTCCAAGGTAAATATACTCATCAACATACTCAATGCTTTCATCTTCTATTTTTATCATAGTTTTTGTGTGGTTGGTCATTATTTTAGTCTTTTCGAAGTTTATTTCTAGGCCAATCTGCTTGCTAGCTTTATGTAGAGAATTTAGGGTGTTTTCCAATTCTTGTGCCTTTTCTGAGAATAGCACTATGTCATCAGCAAAGCATAAGTGATTTAGATATGCATTATTTATTCTGATGCCCACAGTTGACCAGTTTACTTCTTTCAATATGAATTCCAGGACAGCGATGAAGATTTTAGGAGAGAGTGGGTCGCCTTGCCGTACCCCTCTACCTATCTTGAAGGTAGGTCCGACTCTATCTAGCCTTACTCTGCTGCTGCAATCTTCATATATGTTCATAATTATGTTGATGTATGTTTCTTCGATCTCATGGTATTTCAGAGCTTCCTTGATCGAATTGTGTGATATGGAGTCGAAGGCTTTTCGGTAATCAATGAAAGCCAGATATAGGGGCCGGTTAAACTCTTTATACTTTTCGATTACCTGACAGAGTACTTGAATATGATCTGTTGTTGAGTAACCTGGCCTAAACCCAGCCTGTTCTGTTGGTTGTTTAATATCTATTTTTGGCCCAATTCTAGCAAGTATGCATTGAGAAAAGAGTTTGTAGAGGCTGGACATCAAACTAATTGGTCTGTAGTTTGATACATCTGATGGGTCACCCTTCTTGTATAAAAGTGTGATTTCAGATTCAGTCCACTGTGATGGTACCCGTGTTTCTTTAAGTACTTTATTAAAGATGTCTCTTAACAAACCAACTAGAATATCCAATCCGACCTTCAACGATTCGTTAGTTATTAAGTCAGGTCCTGGGGATTTGTTGTTATTTAAACGTTTTATGGCTGTTTCAATTTCTTTCACTGTGAATTCTTCCACTTCATTGGTAGTGTGGTTTGGTAGTAATATTGCATTATTTGTTTTTGTTATAGGTGTTGTGTTTGATTCATATAGTTTTCTGTAAAAGTCTGTGGCTACCAATATTAATTCTTGTCTTTTTCCTGTGCTGCCTTGAGAGGTTTTTAACTTTGGAATCCATGATGTAGAGTCCTTTAGTTTTTTATGGGCTCTTTTTATTCCACCTGTCTTTTCAATACAGTGCTCATATTTTTTTAGTTTATAGGTGTCATATTCATCTTGAATTCGCAATTTGATGTTTTTATAAAGAAGTTTTAGTTCATTTTTCTCTTCCTTCGATTTATTTAATTTTTGTTGTAGGTTGTGTCTTCTTGCTATCATTTCTTTTGTAATTGACGATATTTTGAAATTTTCTCGTCTATTTAAGCTTTTGGCTTCACTTAAACTTTCTTGTATAGCTCTCTCAGTTGCATTGTAGAGATTTTGCATAGACAGATCTCCTCTGGTGTATTGAATTAGTTTGGCATCGAGTGATTGTCTGTACTTAATTTGTTCCTTGTCAGATTGAAGCGTTGACATTGGTTTTGAAAAAGATTTCCTGCTTTTTTTCTTTTTTGACAAGAGTAGAGTTCCTCTTAAAAGTCTGTGATCAGAGGGGTATGGTATTTTACGAATGATTTCACAGTTGGTAAAGAAATGGCTTCTATTTGTTAATATGTAGTCGATCTCATTCTTAGTAACTCCATCTGGTGACATCCAAGTCCATCGTTGGTTTTCTTTTTTCTTAAAGATACTATTGATTATGGTTAATTCTTCTTCAAGAGC
Source organism: Phthorimaea operculella (assembly GCA_024500475.1). Lineage (NCBI taxonomy): Eukaryota > Metazoa > Arthropoda > Insecta > Lepidoptera > Gelechiidae > Phthorimaea > Phthorimaea operculella. Next base: position 794,914 of record JANFCV010000190.1, read on the forward strand.
AAATAGTTTCAGTATTTCTCCTCGTTCATTGCAAATGCCTGAGCCATATGGGCCTATGATAGAGCCAATTTTTTCTGTGCTTTTTCCAATTTTTGCATTAAAATCGCCAAGTATCACCAAGTTTTCAGCAGCACTTTTTCTTGCTATATGTATGTCTGAGTAGAATTTCTCTAGTTCTTCTTTACTAGCTGCCTGAGTAGGGGCATATACTTGAATGATAGATAGTGGGGTATTGTGGATTTCAATGTTCAATAGAGCTACTCTATCTGATATTCCTATAAATTCAGATATATTTTCTCTATATTCTTTCTTGACTATAAATCCTACTCCATTCTCTCCTTTTTTCTCTCCGAAGTAGTTGAAAATACACCAGTCATGTTCTTCAATTTTGTATCCTTCTCTTCTAATTTCGGATAGTCCGATAATGTCCCATTTAACTTTCATAAGTGCATTTTTCAGCTCTATCATTCTGTGATTGTCTTTTAATGACCTTACATTGTAGGTACAAATATATACTTGTTTTTTATTTTTATCGGTTTGATTAGGGAGTCTATAGTTGTTTGTGGTTTCTTGTTCTGGAGGGTGGCGGTCTTGTTTGTCCCCCACGGTGACCGGCCGGGTTGGGGGAAGGTGTCTGTCTATTCCTGTTACATTCTGTTTGATTGTCTTCCGTTTATTAGTATTTGTGGATTGCTATTGGTGACTTACGGATGCGGGTGGTGGTGGTGTGGTTGTTATATTGATATTGGTATTGCTGTTTTGTTGTTTTGAAACCGAGCCTGGATTAGATGACCTCCAATATTCTTTCATAGTATATTTCTTAGCAGTAGTTTTGTTTCCTGTAGGGCTTTCCGAGTGGGTGCGTTTGTTGTTTTGTTTTTCTGCAGATGATGTCTTTTTCTGTCTGGGTGATCGAATTATAATTTTATCATATTTAATATAGGCCATATTGCCTTTTTCTATTTCCTCATTAACTCTAACCTGAAGTTGCTTCCTTACTTCCACCACCTTCGCAGGGAAATCTTCCTTGATATAATACTCAGTATTTTGCAAGTTTTTCTTAGCCCTTAGAATTTCTAATTTTCTTCCCAGGGTAGTGAAAGTTACCATAATTGGTCTTATTTTTTTTGCTTTACTTCCTACTCTTCTCACTGCTTGAATTTCTAGTTTTGTACAGTCATTCACTTTCAGTATTTTGCATATTTCTAGGACATTGTGGACTAGCTCGTCATAATTCCTTTCGTTTTCATGCACTCCGTAGATTAGAATGTTCCTTTGTCTTAGATGCCTGTCAAAAAAGTCTAGTCTATTTTCTTGCATTATAACAGTGTCTTCTAATCTTTGAATTTTTTCTTCCACATGTCGGAACTTCGTATTTATGTTATCGTTTATTCTCTGTTCAGATTCTTGAATGCTAATCTTTGTTTCTTTTATGTCCTTTTGTATATTTTCGAGCATAGTTTTAAGTAGTATTGGGTCCATTGTTAACAGTAGGTAATGTTTTTAATCGAGGGTAGACGTGATTTTGTTGCAAGTTCTTTGTTCTTATTTGTGGGCGTCCGCGCATGAAGGGTCCAGTTGTAGGGTATTGAGTTAAGACCAGTTTCGGAATCTAGAATAATCCCTCTATCATACTGACTACAAAAAATATCATATTTTGAATATGTATTTTTTTTACAGACATCCAAAGTTGTAACTCTGAAAAAAGTGGTTTCGAGAAAATTGAGTTTAAAGGTTTAGGTTAAAAAAAACACAGTTCTACTTATTTGTTACATAGGTCATTATTTTTTCATAAAGATTACATTAATGTGCATTCAATCATGTGACCATAACTTTAATTTAAATAATCAAGGTAAGAAAATCAAGCGTGTGGATTTCAGAAAACACTAAAGCCGACTTCTGGTACCTTTTATTGCAAGGTATTAGTACATAATGTTTTGACCAGATATTAACAGCCCTATGGTGTCCTAGAACTCTCTTTTGCCTTTTGTACTGTAAGATTAAATATGAATTATTAAATTATACGAAATTTTATAGATTTCCATAAGATTTTATGAAACACCGACAAGTGGACCTTTTTTATGCTACACTTTAGCTAGCGTTCAGAGATTTGGTATTTACTAAAATCCCAAAAAAACTATAGCGTAACGTATTTTTTTACACTAACAACTTAATTTATATGTATGTTGACACACGACATCTTGCCACACGGTATCTTGCCACACGGTAGCTCGACACACGTTACCTCGATATACGTTATTTTGACACGCGTTAACTCGACACACATTAAATCAACACAAAGTATCTCGCCTTTGTGAATCTTGCTATTTACTTCTTTTACCAATATTGTAAATGTGTTTTGAAAATTGCCTAAACCATATTTTTTTCTTTAACAGAAACAAGTGGTGCAAGTGATTTTGAACCTTATTGACATAGCTTAGAATAACTCGGGTTTTAGAAATTCTTCTATAAATGCTATCACCTTCCTGCCCATATCCCAATTACTTGGGGTCGGCGCAACACGTTTTGTCGATCACAAAATGTTGAAAAAGGATTTGGCTTAATTATACGACCGGCCGCCTACCAGGCGTCAACCCTCCTTGGAAATGCTTAATTGTGGTGGATTTACCGCCACCATACGGTTGGCCTTGGCTGTTTGGGTCGGGTTTATCCCTCGGTCGCCTCGTATGACCCCCACGGCAAGAGAGGAGGTGGTGCTATTCTACTCTGCTGGCACCACATGGCCACTAAATGTGTAATTAATTTTAAAAATAATAACAAAATTTAATTTAAACAAAATATGACAAATGTCAATAAGGATCAAAATTGCTTGTAGCACTTTATTAGCTTTAAATTTTTTTGTCGAGTCGAGAAATATAGTACAAGCAATTTTTGTCCTTATTAACATAACGATGTCGATTATTTTAATGACAAGATCACAATAAAAATATATTAAATCGTAGATCTTGTTAAGGCTTACAAATTTCTTTAAGAAAATAATAGCCTAGCATGCATGGTTCCCAGGACTAACGAGGTTTTAGTTTGACAGCTGTCATCTGAATTGTAGATCTCGTCAAGACCTTCAACTTTTTCGAAGTAACAGGTAGTCTACCATGCATAGTTGTCGAAATAAACGTGTTTAAAGTAAGACAGATATCTGCAAAAATCTAGATAATGGCAAGGCCTACAACTTCCTCCAAGCAACTGGTAGTCTAGCGCGCATATTGACCGAGATAAACAAGTATAAAGTTTGACAGCTGTCGTCGAAAACAAAGATCTGGTCAAGGCCTACAACTTCCTCAAACCGACTGGTAGTCTAGCGTGCATAGTTACCGAGATAAACTTGTTTAAAGTTTGACAGCTGTCATCGAAAATGTAGATCTTGTCAAGGCCTACAACTTCCTAAAAGAAACTGATAGTCCCTACCAAAATATGGGATATGAAAAAAGTTTCTGGCCTCCAACACAAAATGAACCAGACCACCAAATCTCTCTCTTCGTGTGGGACACCGAGTCGTTCAACGACCCGATGGACCTTGGTGTCAGAGTTTTTAACCGCCTACTACAAGTAGCAGACCTCTGACATGGTTGTGTAACGACCGCCATCATAGACAGCAACCGGCACTGACGGCTTAACGTGCCCATCCGAAGCAAGGAACCATCTTACTTTTCGAACAATCAGGTGGTTCAGTTCAGCCTAATCAGCCTGCAATGTCCTATCCAGACTGGGAACAAATTCACAAAGTGATAAATATCAACTTTGTGAGTGACCCCACCGGGAATTAAACAAACCCGTAACTTTCTGCGTGGCAGGCAGTCGTACTAACCACCACCAAATCATTTTGTATTTATCTCATCTCTCTCCATCCCACCAAACTTTGCCTCACCCTGCCCCACCTTGCCTCATCGTACCTCACAATGCCCCACTCTGCTTAAGCTTGCTCCAACCCTGCCGAAACTTGCCACACCTTGCATGTGTCAAGATAACACGTGTCGAGACAACGTGTGTCTGTGTCGAAATACCGTGTGTTGAGTTTAACATGGTAGAGTTAACGCTTTCGAGAAAACGTGAGTCGAGATAACGTGTGTCGAGATTACATGTGTCGGAATAACGTGTGGCAAGATACCGTGTGTTGATATACTGTGTGTCAAGAAGGCGTGTGTCGAGATTGCATGTGTCGAGATAACGTGTATCGAGATCTGTTGAGATGCCAATTATGTCGAAATATCGTTATGTCGACCTGACGTTCTCCACTGCAGTTCAGAGTGACAGTACAAACAGTATTTAAGTTAAATACCTAAACCCAGTCATGAAAACAGCGACTTGTCAAGACTTGCCGACATCTGGACCCTTTTCACTAAACTTTATCATTTAAAAAAAACATACTTAGAAACAAAACTTAAAAGTGTTGATTACATGAAATTGTAGTAAATTGTTTGTATAATAATATTCTTTCAAAATCTCAAAATGACACATTTTCACCCAACTTCATAAAAACGCAAATATCTCGGAAACTAAAAGCCGACAACTGGACCCTTCATGCGCGGACGCCCACATTTTAGCTGTTTTTCAGTTTAAATAGTAGGATAATCCGATGATAAATCACTGCAATGCTGTCTTATATTGAAATACTGTCCACTTCTTGTTTATTTTTCGCCATTTACTGGGTTATTTTTTCACTAATTGATACTTGTACTTGTTAGTCTATTTAGCACTGTTTTCTTCGTTTTTACACTTCACTGTAGTCCAATTTATATGTTATTATGATATTTGTCGATATATAATCACTTTGTGCAGAAAAAGAGGCGTAAAATACAAATATAACTATTTTTTTAGCAAGAAATACGGAAGATCAATCTAGCTGCTGTCAGTGTTGCCAGGGTCAGAACATAAATACATAAGGATAATCAAAAACATCTATACAGGTACTACAGCGAAAATAAGACTGGAAAGAGAAGGTGAAACCATACCTGTTCAAAGAGGAGTAAGGCAGGGAGACCCGCTATCACCAAGGCTATTCTCAGCTGTCTTAGAAGAAGTTTTCCGGGAAGTAAATGGGAACAACTTCGGTCTTAACATCAACGGCGAAAAACTAACGCACCTAAGATTTGCAGATGACATTGTTATCTTTGCCTCCACTCCAGATGAACTCCAACAGATGCTAGAAGATCTTGACATAGCAAGTAAATCAGTAGGCCTTGAAATGAATAAATCAAAAACAAAAGCCATGACAAACGGAGACTCAAGTACAGAAATCAAGGTGTCCAACAACATTATTAACTACGAGACAGAGTATATCTATCTAGGTCAACTAATATCTCCCAGTGACTCCACAACAAAAGAATTAGACCGTAGAATCGCCAATGCATGGAAAAGATACTGGTCGCTCAAAGAAGTGATGAAAAACAAACAAATAAGTATGTCAATCAAAAGTAAACTGTTCAACACTTGTATCTTGCCAATTCTCACATACGGCTGTCAAACCTGGGCGCTTACTAAAGCACATACCAAGAAATTAGAGACAGGACAACGAGCGATGGAAAGGAGCATGATCAATAAGAGAAGAATAGATAGAATACGAAACAATGACTTAAGACAGAAAACAAGGGTCGCTGATGTCACCTACAAAGTGAAAAAATTAAAATGGAAATGGGCTGGACACCTTATTCGCGGACCGGAGAAGTGGAGCAAAACCTTAACAACATGGTGCCCTAGAGGAAACAAAAGAAAAAGAGGAAGACCAATAAGACGCTGGGAAGATGAGATAGTGGAAATAGCGGGAAGAACATGGACAAGAGTAGCACTCGAAAGAGATAAATGGAAATTATTGGGGGAGGCCTTTGCTGAAAAGCACACAGGCAGCGAAACATAAACTCAAGAATAAAGAGAAGGAAATAATACTAGTTATGAATATTAGTTAATGCATGTAATTTATTTTAATTTTAAATGAATTTTTAAGTATCAATTTTTAAGTATATAAATTTAATGCTAATGTAAATTATTAATGTGTGATATTATGTTAAAAAAAAAAAAAATTAATTGTCTGAATAAAGGCTAATAATAATAATAATAATAAAGGCTACTAAGGACCTTAAACTAACTTATAAAAATGGTGACGGGTATCCCACCGGCTATGCTGACGCCGACTACGCCAGCAACGTTGTAGATAGACGCTCGTACACGGGGTACGTATTCAAGATGTGCAGTGCTGCCATCTCTTGGGAATCCAAGAAACAGCGCACCCCTGCACAGCACCACAGAGGCAGAGTACATGGCTCTAGGCGAAGCCTGTAAAACCTCCGCACCCTCATTAAAGAAGTTTACGACGTCATACAGCCACTCACTATTCATACTGATAATCAAAGCACAATCAAACTCACCCGCAACAACACATTCCACGCACGCACAAAACACATCGACATTAGACATCACTTCATACGCCTACTCTCAGAACAGGACTACATCATCACATACATACCAACACATAACATGATCGCAGACATCCTCACCAAGCCTCTCCAAAAATCAAACACTGTAAATTTTCATGTGCATTAGGATTAGGCTAGGATTCAGATCATCGTTAGGTAGGTATGTAAATAGTTCTCTAGGTTAGGTGTATATACAGGATGAATTTTTTGGTGAAGTGTATATACAGGTTGATGTTATTTTTGTTTGTGTATAGTGTTAATTTTGTGATGTGTTATCGTGTGTTTGTATAGTGAACTTTGATACGTCGTTTATTTGTATATAGGTACAGGATGTCCCATTACGGGGAGGTGTTGTAAATACTCTTTAGATAATGGCACACCCTGTCCATTCTATATTTTGAATTGACTTTGTCAATGTGATATAGAATGTTTATAAACATCACTCTAATAAAATAAGCTGTCTTGCTTACATCTAAACTCGGTTTTAGTGGTATTATTTACATTTTATAACAGTTTTCAATACCATTGAAATTAAAAAGTGCTGGCATGGTCCAAAGTTATCTAATGTTCACTAGTAGCACAAAAGCACTTAATATTTTATCATTCTCCAATACAAATAAGTAAAAGAGCAAAGTAACTGTATCCTTCGTACACTGTGGTAGACCCATAAAAATAAAACTAACACAAATTCAAAGGTGGATGCTATGCCCCCAATGAAAAACAAAACAACCATAGGATTGGAATGTCAGGTTAATTGGGGAAAGGTGCCAATTTGATTCCTAAATGCAAGTAGACCACATTTGTCCTAAAAGCATTCAAAGTTAGAGCTAATGCAGATAAAACGATTCCCAGAATTCTCGCTTCAATTATTATCATTTGTGAAATAATAAATAAACATCATGCAGCAGATGCCGATTTCTATGCACTGGCTAGTAGTGTAAGAAAATCCATGGAAAGTGGATGACATCACTGGTGTGCATCATTTAGACTTTTAGTATTTTGTGAACTGTACAACTTGAAGAATGTATGTGAAAAGAAAGCTCAACATAAAATGTAACATCTGTAAACTAGGAAGCAGCAAAGGCCAAGGGTCCATACATACCGACACACATCAGCATTCTTTTTAAAAAAAAAAATACTCCCACATCAATCTACTTTCTGTTAGTAGGTACATTTTTCGTTCTTGCCTTTCTTCATTAAAATGACACTATTCATCACTGCTAGGTAGATACCAATCAACCTAACCATGAACGAATCACATGCAATAAACAAAACACTGGAACTAACCTCCAATCAGTTTGTATCGGAGAGACTCGGCCTGGGCGATGGCGCAGAGACCGCGAGTGGCGACCTTCTCCGCGTACAGCTCCACAGACTGTTCGGGGATGTTGAACCTTTTCTGGACGACGGACGTCAGTTCACGGATCCTGCGGCCCTTCTCGCCGAGCACACTTTGCGTCCTCGTCGCCATAATGATGATCTCGGACTTGGTAGGGGTGACTCGCACCTCCACGCCGGAGTAGCCATCCTCGGCCAACTCACGGGTCAGGAACTCGTTCAGTTCCGCCTTGAAAACTCCGTCGCCGACGAACTGAAATACACCGAGAGGTTATGTTTTGGTTTCGTACTTACATGCTCGTTTTATTATGTGTATAGCACTTTTGGATCCTACGGATAGTAACTTAGTGATAATTGAACGGTAATATATGAGAATAGCCGATAAAATGGCAAAAACAAGAAGTTGCAGGACACTATCACATCATCTTTCATCCACAATAATCACAAGTTTCACTGACAAATCACACCCATGATGCACATTCGAACATAGATTCTACAACACAGATTAACGCTGTAAAAGTATTTTGTATAATTTCGCACTGATTTCAACGTACTTTGCGCTTTTTGGAAATGTTGTTCACCGCCATGATTGCAACGGAGCTGAGAAAGAAAAGGCCGGAAACAGAACAGCAAACGTCACTGTCAAATTGAATACGTTCTGAACATACAATCCAGCTTGACCAAAAAAGTTTTACTTTACAGGTAAAAAAAATGACCTTGAATACAAAAACATGATTTTCGAGAATAGAAATTATGAAATCAATTATTGTAAAAACTAGAGTATTTTTCAATTTTTTGCTGTACCTGTCTTGTGTTATTTTGTGAATAAAAATGCGAAGAATGAAACCTATCTGCAGTTGCAGAACGCACCAATAGGACCGTTCGTTTCATTCATAGAAAGAAAAGTGAGTGATTTTGGTTTCAATGATTTCGTGGATAAAAAAAAATATAAAACAAAGTTTTACTTTGTTTACTATTATTATTATTATTAAACTTTAGCATTGGTTTTATTTATCATTTCAAGTTGTACGGTTCGGTCTTTTTCCACCATCCCACAGTGACTTGGCGGACACAGAAAATTCTCAAGGTGGGGGAGTGATGCTAGATATCTTGAGCTAAGGACACTTAAGGATAGATTCAATCAGACCTGACGTAGGTACGTGAGATCTAAATATGCTTTCTAAAATCGGTTGATAGGACAACGACATTCCCCACCACTAGTTACCACAATCAACACAAAACACAAACAAGGTAACTAAATTGCTTGCAATCATGGTATGCAACACGTATACAATGTAGAGGATAAGTTTGCTAGGGGAACAAGAAGACAATCAAGGGCCAAGGTTATCAAGGAGACTAGATACGCCCATCAAGGGTAGATACGACAATCAAGGCAACTAGATATTGCAATCAAGGCAACTAGATATTGCAATCAAGGCAACTATAGATATTGCAATCAAGGCAACTAGATATTGCAATCAAGGCAACTAGATAAGGCAAGTCGGCAGACATGGAGAGCCTTGATGGAGGCTTATAAATGATGGGGCGTAAATTGGGAAATTGGAAATAATTGAACACTAAAGTTTATTTAACATTTTATTTTTAAAAAACCTGACTACATTCACCCCAAACCAAGTGCATTTACATTATTATTTAAATACAAAAAGTGTTTTAGCATTTCATCAATTGCTTCGTTGTAAATAACATAATTAATCAGTTTAATCACAAAAATAATTTAGTGTCGATTAACACATAGAGAAAATCCACGTACAAGACAACAATCCAGTTACATATTTTGATTTCTATAACATCTACAATTTTCTAAAAAGATATACACTGGACTGTCGATTTGTATGGAAAATACATAAAGTGGAATGATTTCATAACATTGACACAAAATGTGACCGAAATGCGATACTAACTAGAACATAGAACATCAAAATTGTGACCAAAACCGTGGATATGTCAGTAGATAGAGGAGGTAGCAGGTGGGAATAAAATATAAAAGTCTCCTATATTCTTGATAAATTCATCATCATATCTCTATTTGCCTGCTCTTATCCCAATTTATTTTGGGTTAGCGCAAATTCCATACTGAATATCACAATATAGAAGCCTAAAAAGAAATTTTCTGTTTACTATAAATATTTCATAAAACTTTTCACATTAGTATATTTATTTTCGTAGTCAAATGTATGACAAAGTTCGTTGGGTAAAGTCATTTTATTCGGTTTTTTGGATATAAAATCAATACAGTGTAGTAGGAAAATATCGAAAACAATAAGCTTATACTATCTTAACCATCCTTAAATAATATTGGACCAAAATTGTTCACGTCTCTTAAAATAAATGTTAAATATTATGTACCATACTATCCCGTAAAGAAAATACTATGTAATTAAACTAAAGCTGTTACAACACGAAAATGCAGAAAAATACATTTAGTTTGTGTAGTTCGTAAGATAAAAAAAGCACAAATACTGTCAATAAAGAGTTAAAAACGTGCTATACTTTAAATTGAGCTTATTGTTGTAATGCACGATGTAAAAATATCAAGTACTGAATAAATTTCAAACCAATACAAAAACTGTATTTTTCAGCTATCACTTTACATCCAGTAGTTTTGTCTCTTTAACGCTTTTTATGAGTAAGAAAGAGATAGCATTCATAAGAACGCGCGTAGATATCAGTTTGATTTGATGGCGAATATTGAAACAAATAACAAGGCACTTGTCAATAAATTAATACTTCAAATGATGTAGAAAGTTGGCACGAATTGGTCCTTATAAACTTATGAAATATTGATAAAACTTGTTCATTTTTAGTCTGATTCAGTCAATTTTGAATATGAGTATAACTGTGTAAAACCTTGGTGGGATGTGTCTTATTATTTGTTTCGTCTTCAACCCGTCGTAAAAGTGAAAGGTGTTGTAGTGTAGTTTAGCCGAGCCGTCTCTCGCTACGGCTTTAAGAATGCTCCGAAATAATTCAGTCTGAGTGTTACCTAAAATAAAAGAAAAAGAGAAGTGTTAGATCGATAAAAATGCAAATTAATAGCTGAAATTTTTAAAAGGGATGTAGTTGATTGTACAAAGTTTTTCTTCCTCAACCTTTTTGTGGTGCAAAAATTGTGTGAAAAGAGTTTGCGCGCGTAACAAGCTGTTGGTCAAATGTAACAAGTTATTTGTCAAATGTATCAATTAATGTAACATCTTATTAAATTCGCAGGCTTGATTAGAACCGCGGTAGCCCAGTTGGTAGTGGCGTCGGCAGTACAGATGCCGAAGGTCGCAAGTTCAAATCCTGCCTGCGGTGGAAAATTTAGCAAGTTTTCCAAAAATTGTTTACCCAACACGAGAAGTGTTTTAAAATTTGGTATTCAATTTAACGCGGGTTTTCATCGTTTTGACTACATTCAATCTGCAATGGGAATTAGGAAAATGGGAATTAGTTGCAAAACTATCACGGTAGAGGAAGCCAGAGGATCCATAGAAGAAAGGGACCCGAAATGGCAACATTATTGTTTGCGCCTTTTTCATATTACATGACATTTAAGCAAGATGTCGACGATAATGTTGCCATCTCGGATCCCCTTCTTCTATGAATAAGGTAGCACTTACTGCTGAACAGTTTCCATGGGCGGTGCCATACGACACACCAGCTGTACACCAGAGTCTATAGCGCTCTTGATCGGTCCAGGCATACTGGGCCTAGAGGCGGTCTGTACAGCCAACAGCGCCATAATGTAGTCTTTAGCAAGTAATTTTAGGATAGATCGTCAAGTGTTGCGAATAGTTTGACAATTATTAAAGTTACTTGTTAGATATAACAAGTTTTTTGTCAGATGTAACAAGTCATTTGTAAAACGTAACATGTAATTGGTCAAATGGAACAAGTGAGTGATTCGTCAGACGTAACAATTAATTTGTCTAATGTAACAGTTTTCTTTAACTAATTTTGTTTTCCGGTGAGTTGGTCATGATAAAATGTGAGTGACTTACTGCTGAACAGTTTCCATGGGCGGTGCCATACGACACACCAGCTGTACACCGGAGTCTATAGCGCTCTTGATCGGTCCAGGCATACTGGGCCTGGAGGCGGTCTGCTCAGCCAACGGAAGGTGTTTCTTGTATAGAGATTACAGTGTGACGTGTAGCGCCCTGACGTAGTCTTTAGTATGTCATTTAGTGTAGGTAGATCGTCAAATGTTTAATTCATTTCATTTTATGTAGAACGAAAATTTTCAAACGTAATAAGTGTTATGTCATGCCGAACTAGATATTGTCAGATGTAACAAGTTGTTTGTTAGATGTAGCAAGTCATCTGTCAGATATAACAAGTTATTTGTTACATGTAACAACTATTTTGACAAATGTAATAGTTTTCTGTAACTAATTTGGATATCTTTTCTGTAAGTTGGTCATGATAAAATGTAAGTGACTTACTGCTGAACAGTTTCCATGGGCGGTGCCATACGACACACGAGTTGAACACCAGAATCTATAGCGCTCTTGATCGGTCCAGGCATACTGGGCCTAGAAGCCGTTTGTTCAGCCAAAACACGAAGTTCGCGGAAGGTGTTTCTCGTGTAAGGGTTGCGGCGCGACGTGTAGCGCCATTATAATGTGATTTTAGTGTGTCATATAGTGTAGATCGTCAAATGTTTAGTACTTTACCTGTATAGCACGTATTTTCATAGACGTTACAAGTGTTTTGTTAAGCCTAACAAGCTACTGTCAAATGTAACAAGTTGTTTGTTAGATGTAACAAGTCATTCGTCAGATTTAAAAAGTTATTTGTCAGTAGTAGCAAGTCATTTGTCAGATGTAACAAGTCATTTGTAAAATGTTACAAGTTATTTGTCAGATATTACCATTTTTTAGTCAAATTACTTGTAATTCGTCAGAAGTAATAAGTTTTTTGTAGTTATCTTTATCAAAATTATTTTCTAGTGAGTTGGTCATAATTTACTTACTGCTGAACGGTTTCCATGGGCGGTGCCATACGACACACGAGTTGAACACCAGAATCTATAGCGCTCTTGATCGGTCCAGGCATACTGGGCCTGGAAGCCGTCTGCTCAGCCAAAACACGAAGTTCGCGGAAGGTGTTTCTCGTATAAGGGTTGCGGCGTGACGTGTAGCGCCCATTATAATGTGATTTTAGTGTGTCATATAGTGTAGATCGTCAAATGTTTAGTACTTTTCCTGTGTAGCAGGTATTTTGATAAACGTAACAAGTGTTATTTTAAGCCTAACAAGCTACTGTCAAATGTAACAAATTGTTTGTTAGATGTAACAAGTCATTTGTCAGATTTAAAAAGTTATTTGTCAGTAGTAGCAAGTCATTTGTCAGATGTAACAAGTCATTTGTAAAATGTTACAAGTTATTTGTCAGATATTACCATTTTTTAGTCAAATTACTTGTAATTCGTCAGAAGTAATAAGTTTTTTGTAGTTATCTTTATCAAAATTATTTTCTAGTGAGTTGGTCATAATTTACTTACTGCTGAACAGTTTCCATGGGCGGTGCCATACGACACACGAGTTGAACACCAGAATCTATAGCGCTCTTGATCGGTCCAGGCATACTGGGCCTGGAAGCCGTCTGCTCAGCCAAAACACGAAGTTCGCGGAAGGTGTTTCTCGTGTAAGGGTTGCGGCGCGACGTGTAGCGCCATTATAATGTGATTTTAGTGTGTCATATAGTGTAGATCGTCAAATGTTTAGTACTTTTCCTGTGTAGCAGGTATTTTGATAAACGTAACAAGTGTTATTTTAAGCCTAACAAGCTACTGTCAAATGTAACAAATTGTTTGTTAGATGTAACAAGTCATTTGTCAGATTTAAAAAGTTATTTGTCAGTAGTAGCAAGTCATTTGTCAGATGTAACAAGTCATTTGTAAAATGTTACAAGTTATTTGTCAGATATTACCATTTTTTAGTCAAATTACTTGTAATTCGTCAGAAGTAATAAGTTTTTTGTAGTTATCTTTATCAAAATTATTTTCTAGTGAGTTGGTCATAATTTACTTACTGCTGAACGGTTTCCATGGGCGGTGCCATACGACACACGAGTTGAACACCAGAATCTATAGCGCTCTTGATCGGTCCAGGCATACTGGGCCTAGAAGCCGTCTGCTCAGCCAAGACTCGCAGTTCACGGAAGGTGTTTCTCGTGTAAGGGTTGCGGCGCGACGTGTAGCGCCACGTTATGAAGTAGTAGTACACGAACGGAGTCAGCAGCCCGCAGTAACCACTGGAATGAAAGAGTTAGAATCAAATCAAAACTGTTACTGTCAACTCTCGTTCAATAAAATTAGGAAAAGACAAGATAAGAATTTATAAAATGGATCCAGTAGCACCAGTGTTTATCGATTACATTCAAATCTTCACGTAAAAACAAATCTAAAACTTTATAATATTATAATTAGAAGATTAAAATACATGAAGACAGCGAGCGAAGGACTGGAATTTCACTAAGTAGGTACATGAATATTTGGCAGGTGACAAAAGGAAGGAAATGGGTAGACTGGTCCACCTGGATGAGATTGAAAGTTGTACGCGGTGCGCGGTGAAACACTTCGATACCGCGTTTCAGATCCTATTGTTCTGGCTGGTGCTGTCACGTGGCGCCATCTTTCGGGAATGTTGAGAACTTCTGTTGTGTTTTGCTCCCAGAGGTAGCTACGAATATTAAAATGAACTTACGAGAGCGCCATGACGACGACTAGCGGGAACAATACTATCTCAGCGAGCGCGGCCGCTCGCAGGATGTTCCTGGACTGGAATTTCACTAAGTAGATGACATTTGGCAGGTGGCAACAGAAAATGCCAGTTGGCAGAAAAGAAGGTTCCAGGTGGTGTCAGGAAATGGGTAGCTAATTGCCTAACAAGGTGTTGTGGCCAGGGGACTGACTACTGGTCCACCTGAATGGATTGAAAGTTGTACAGATGCGGTGCGCGGTGAAACACTTCGATACCGCGTTTCAGATCCTATTGTTCTGGCTGGTGCTGTCACGTGGCGCCATCTTTCGGGAATGTTGAGAACTTCTTATGTGTCTTGCTTGTAATCTTCGTGTTGTAGTTCCTAGAGGTCGCTACAAGTATTAAAATGAACTTACGAGAGCGCCATAACGACGACTAGCGGGAACAAAACTATCTCAGCGAGCGCGGCCGCTCGCAGGATGTTCCTCGACTGGAATTCCACTAAGTAGATGACATTTGGCAGGTTACAAAAGGTTGACAGAAAAGAGGGTTCCAGGTGGCGTCAGGAAATGGGTGCTGTAGCCAGGAGAACGAATGATCCACCTGGATGAGATTGAAAGTTGTACGCGGTGCGCGGTGAAACACTTCGATACCGCGTTTCAGACTTTTGTTCTGGCTGGTGTTATTTAGCGCCATCTTTCGGGTATAGTGAGAACTTCTGTTGCGTCTTCCTTGCGTGAAAACCGAGTATTAAAATGAACTTACGAGAGCGCCATCACGACGACTAGCGGGAACAGTACTATTTCAGCGAGCGCGGCCGCTCGCAGGATGTTCCTGGACTGGAACTCCACTAAAGAGATGAGCAGCCGAGCCACCCACATCGAGTTTTGGCCCAGCGTCTGGAAATGGAAAGAAAATATGCATTAATACACTTGCTACAGAAGGCACGTTATCACGTCTGGGTTCCGGTTGCTATTATGTAAAGGTTCTAGACTAAGCTCCCATTGACAAAGTCTTACCTCATACTGTTTGGAAGTATGCTATAACGATAAATAATATTTAGGAGGTGATAACATTGTATGGATGGCCATCCGAAATCCTGGCAGTTTTTTTTTATCCGGCTTGAAAAACTAATTTTATTTCCAAATCTCAAGAGGCGACTAAGGGACTCGAAAGTTTTACGTGTTCATTATACATTTTAAGGGAAATAGGCTGACAATTTGTCACTATAGAGAACCAAGATTTTACTGATACGTCCCTGAAACATTTGTCATACGAAATATTTGTCTCTGAACCGTAACCAGCCTATTAAATTACGATAGATAACTTATATAAATAAGAAAAACTAATAGCACCTTTATTACATACCTGGAATTCTTCTCATTACTTTTATTCAATGAAATGAAAAAAAACATACTACTGACGCAATTATTTCCTACCACTTGACAGATTATAAAACTACTCTATAGATAAGAAAACAGTTCCCCAGTCCTTAAGTACAGCAATAACTATAATTGCCCAGTAATTATGTGCCAGTTGTCAGCTGAGGTTACGTTTGTAACCCTATTGTCATTTAACTAGCCATTTCGTTAGCATTCTGTATTATTAAGGCATCATGATGGATGGTATAGTAGGTTAATTGCAACTTTCGATCGTTTATTTTATGGTTTCAGAAAGTGTTAGTTAGTACCGCCGCATATAAAAATGTTGTTTATTATATATTATAATGATATATTGGCATTGGCAGGATCAACTCAGGAACTACGTATTTGGTCCTGTTAAGCTAATGCTACCATAATCATGGCAGGATCAACTTCCTTTCAAAGCCTTTTAAACTTAATCAGCTTTATATAACTCGCTGGTGTTTATGCATTCTGTAAAAATTCCGGGGTCTTATATGTTTCTGTTTGTGGCCTCGGTATATTTATGAGTCAAAATCCTTCCATAAAAAATAAATATTCTTTTTGTAACAACGCGGTAAGACCTGGCGCCAATTTTTTTAAGTCGTAGCTGCCGCTTCAAATAAAATATTCATAATGCTATTGTGAGAAGTTATAATTACTTACGTCAAGAATGGTGAGCGAGTATGATGCGGCGTGCAGAAGCGCGAACAAGAAGATTGGAGTCAATATCACTGTACATGAGTCAAGGATAATAATACACTTCCCATCAGAAAAATCGAGACGCTTTGCAACTTTACATTTTGTACGGATCACATTATCTGAGACATGTGTTTATTTTGGAATGAATATCTTATGTCGTTTAATAGTGAATATTACGAGGTTTCTAAATTATAATATCAATGTTAGTTATTCAACTTTTAATTTCATTAATTTCAGATTTTGTTTAACTATGTAAACAGAAGTGTCTCGATTTTTTTGATGGGGAGTATATAATAAAATCATAAAAGTGGTCATAGCCGTGTGGTGCCGGCAGAGTAAAATAGCACCACCCCCTCTCTTCCCGTGGGGTCGTAAGAGGCGACCGAGGGATAAACCCGACCCAAACAGCCAGTGCCAACCGTATGGTGGCGGTTAATCCACTACAAAAGCATTCCCAAGGAGGGTTGACGTCTGGTAGGCGGCCGGTCGTAAAATTAAGCCAAATCCTTTGCAACACGATTTTGTGTTCAACAAAACGTGTTGCGCCGACCCCAAGTAATTGGGATAAGGGCAGGAAGATGATGATACAAGTGATCATAAGTCAAGCTAGGTCGAAAGATCCTACAGGAAATAGCGTTTAAACCATTTTTGAAAAAATATGTACCTAGGTACCACTACCAGATTTTACTTCAAAACATTTAAAAAATGTAGAAGCTTAAGGCTAATCGTCAGACTAGTGGCGCCCCCAAACAGGAAAAAAATCCCTGGCTGAACACGCTAGTCATCTGGAGCCCAATTTATGAATTGCCGACAATAACTAACCACAAAGAATAAATAAATCTAATAAAATGTATAAAAATTGGTATCCATGAGTTATGTAAGCCGAAATTGCTAAAAGTGGCCACTTTTAGCAATTTCGGCTTACATAACTAAAGTGTACAGTTTTTCCAAGGTTTTACTGATTCTAAAAATTCTTTGTTGTTAATTATTGTCGGTAATTCATAATGTGGTTTCTCAATCACTTGCGTATTCAGTCAGTGAATTTTTTTCACTGAGTGGCGCTAGTGTCGCTATCATTGAGCCTTAAGTTGTTAATTTACATTGGTTTTAGTTTTACACGAAAGTTTTAGCGCTCTTTCCTTACTTATACCTGAAAAGTGAAGAAACCTTATCATTCTTTAACCATGGACATTCTATCATGTTGATTTGATCAATTTATATTAAGAGCTATTATTAAAACAAGAGTTCGATACGATAGTTCTACTTATATTCAATCTGTGCTAGGTAAATGGACATTTAAATTTCAGTTTTATCGCCTTTGAAGACCGAGAGTACCTCTATTATAGTGTAATACAGCAGTGCAATTTGTTTTGCCAAAAAGTATTAATTTAAAGTCAACTAAATTTTATTTTATTTCCTGCCGTAAGGTCAAAGGCCATCTGTGACAATACAACGCATGTATTCTCTGCGCAAAGATTGCGACTTATTTAAACAGTGGTGAGGTCGAGTTGTAATGTTGGTCACCAGCTCACCTTGAAAACTTTAAAACAAGTAAAGAGCAAAAATAAAATGAACTTGTTCTGCGATCATTTAAAAAATATAAGGTTACATTTAATTAAGAACAGATATTTTAATGGCATGTTCTACTCACAAAACTGAACAACTTTTGTAAGAAACTTTTCTTCGAAATATTATGGGAAAATTTATTAGACCCTCACCATACAAAAATGTTGAAAAAGTGTGTCACTTAGTGTGGCTCTATTTTTGAAATTACGCATGCGAATCGAATGCCTGTTATTAATTGTGCCTGTATCACAAATCAATTCACACATACCCTAGACATTAATAAATTCGACTAGTATAAGTCGCGCAAATAAAGAATGCACTCTCCAAATGAACCAGAAAGAAGTTTTTGCGGACTTCCGTGCACTATTTCAGAAGTCACACTTCCAGAAATTGAGCCTCTGCTCTGCTTTACTTTTGCACAAAAGAAGTATTCTTATTTTATTACTTTTTTGTGTAAACGTAACGGCAAATAGGAGAAAAGCGTACCTATTGCTTTTAACCTCGCAAAAAATAATCTTTAGACGCCTAGCGCCCGTAAACGTGATTTCGACTTCATTCCAGTCAATTGAATGACCGTTACAATCGGTTATTGAAAAATGCACACTTTTTTACACCAGGCGTGCACTATTTTTGTTTGACGTATTTATTATTTGGCAAAGGATACACAAATTGGGTGCGACATTCATGAAGATGAGCGAGTAGAAGAGGTAGTGCGCCGAGTCCTCGAGGAAGAATCGCGCCAGGAATTCTCTGGACAAGGAGATTTCTCTCGCTGGGATGCGCTGGTGAAGTCTCAGAGCCGAAGTAGCCGCGTTTGCGAGTAGGGCCTTGTAGAACGCTGATGTTGGGCTAGAGGAAAAATAAAGGCTGGTATTCATTGGGGACAAAATCCCCGAAACTTTGTATAAGATACAATGTTCCAGGAAAATATACCTACGCGAAAAGTTTCCAATGAAGACGCCATTGGGAACTTCATTCTTAAACATTGTTTAAAATGTGTCTTCATTGGGTAAATTTTTTGGGGAACTTTTATATTTGATACAATGCTTCATTATCCAATGAATGGTGATGCCTAATGCAAGAGCTATGTAACTGGAAAGGAACTACCTCAATAAAGATAAATCTCTTTCAGGGATATGATGGAAATTGATGCTTTTGGAATTTCCGGTTGAGATATACCTATTCTGTTTGTATTTAGGCCTGTTTTGGTATGGTGTGCCATGTTACAAAAACTTGTTAACAAGACTATATTGATATTATTGCTAAGTGCAAAATAGTTATTAGCTAACACAGGTACAGTAATGATAAATTGTTATTAAAAAATAAAGCGGACCTGTTTTAAACTAATGAGATGGAGTATTTAAATATTGTTTATTGAATAATTTACAAAACCCAGTCACAATATGCTTATTCCAAAGCACACTACAGAAAAAGTCTAACAGATGCCAAAAAAATTGTTTGCAGTATTTTAAACATTGCACAAACAATTCTCCACATCTAGACAATCAAATGGTTGGTTATCAATGCGAAGTGCCTTTGTATGTATTAAATTTTTAAATCAGGAACTGAAAAATAATGCAAATAAACTTACTTGTTGAATATAGGCATTACATATCCAATAGTGAAGAGTACTGTGAGGATCCGAATGGCCCACAGTGCCACGTCAATTTTGTTGGCGATAACATGGGCCTTCAGGGCTGGGATGCCCTTTGGTGGCCCTGTGTCTCCGGATTGGGCATTGGGGTCTGACATTTTCTGTGGGAAAAGAAAAATTTATTAATAATGCCTTTCTCACTTCCAGGGAAGCTAGATATTGCGTTAATACAAGTTATACCTTTTTAACGATGACTAAATTATACCTTCCTATCTACAGATAGGAATTGAATATTGAATTAACAGGGCCTAACTTTTCTTTAGAATATGGGGGTAATAGTTATTACCAAAGATCGGAACGACGGGGGCTAATGTTATCAAAACTATGGATATGCCTTCTGACTTACCGGAACTGCCGATTTCCGGGAATCGGTTATTCCGGTAATTTTATTTTACTAAAAATCGGGGGCATCTGATGGTTACATTAAGTACCCTTAACCCTCAAATGCTGATAAAAGGTAGTCTATGTCAGTCACCGATGTGCTAACAATCAAGTTGCCATATTTCAGTAAAATAGGTTAAGAGAATCACTGGATAGCCGCGACGTCCACTAGAGCGACCCCCCATCGCCCCGCCTGTCATTGCAGGTGGCGATCGAAACATCATCGCCAGGTGACTCGCCATATCCTAACCAGACTGGGACGTAGCTGAGCCACTCTAACGTATCGATGCTCTTGTGAGCGAGTAGCGACGTGGTTGTCCAGAAATCTAGGCAAAACTTCACGCTGCGGCGAGGTCGAACCAGCTGCCGGGTGATTCCCCCATTAGGGGACGACCAGCTAGTGTCCGTCAGCCAGCGGCGGCTCGTTACATCTGATGGGGGTCAAGTACGGTGATTGTCTGCCTCATTCTCCTCGCGAGGGTGTTCCGAAGCAGCGGTCATATCCACTTAAGCGGCAGTAGCCGGGTATCTCTGGGAATGTGCCCACGATCCTATCTACTAGACGTGGAGTAGTGAATGTCTACGTCAGACTGTGCTAAATAGCACCACCATGTATAGGGTGGGCAGGTATTGGGTGAACGCATCCAGCGGACCGCACCTCTGGGTTGTTCTTGACGTGGCTGACCCGGTGTTTCCACGTCCTGAGAGGCGGGGGCGATGCTCGGCAGTCGGCTCCTCAGCTTCCGCTTCTTCGTCACCCCGCTGGGCCGCCGTGAGAGAACCTGCCGCGTTAGTCTGTCCCATTCTCCCAGCAGTGCCGCCTCCGTCGTCTTCGGCTCGGCGGGTTTGGGTTTGTAGAGGGGCGCTGTGCCTCTACAATTGATCTTTACCTTACGGTGTAGTACGGGGCAGACCGTCCTCCTTCCCATGGTTCTTCCTGCCAAAAATGGTATACGAACCAAATCTCGGGAGATGCAAAGTGGTACTTGCCGGGGGCTTTATCCCACTAGGCATTATTGCAGGCTCCCTACAAGTTCTTTACGTCCCGACCCTCTTCCTGACACTTGCAAGTCGGGGCAGCTAACCTCTAGCGACAACACAACCTAATGGTTCTAGACGACACACAACGTGATCTACTCAACGCGCGGCCCGGAAATTGAGCTACCCTTCGTAACTTCGCCGAATTGTGTGCCATGCGTGTGCGAGCTTCCTGAGAGCCACGAAATTTTCTTGGCACGAAACGAGGTGTGTAATAGTAAACTGGACCGATTTCCGCTCTCATGAGCGAGTCAAGCATCTCTGGTGTAGTACGGGGCAGTCTTTGCTGTTGTTCCGCCATAGTTGGAACATCCATTCCTCACGAGGTCTTCTGCAGTCCCGGGCGGGGTGTTTACCGCCGCAGATAACGCGATTATTGCGAACTTCACGGGTCTTTCTTTCGGCGAAGCGTACGCGAACCAGGAGGTTCTGGCCTCGGAGCCCTCCAGCACGGTTAGGTAGCGCTGGTAGACGCAGAAATCCTGTTCGGTCTTCGCTAGAAATCGGAATCCAGTTGGTCCATAGGCCCGCATATTAGGGGCGTATTCAACTTGGTCTTTTAGTCAAGACAAAAAAAGTCGAAGTCGTCAAAGTCAAAGTCCGAAGTTGAAGTCCTCCTGAAGTTGATATTCCAGTTAGACCACAACAATGAGCGGCGACTTCTTAAGGTTTCCAGTCGTCTTCATGGACGTCGTAGCTGCAGGAGGCGGAGTCTGCCCTGGCCTTGCAGAGCGCAAACTTCAGCATCTAAGAAAATGTCAACTCTGGGCTGTCTCCAGTATCCGAGCTGTTTAGCAGAGGTATGGACAGTGGCGGCGTGACCCTCGTAGCCGAAATCGTGCGAGTCCTCAGCGGAGTCGGTGTAGTGGAAGATGAAGTTCCATGTGCACGCTTTTCTACGCTCTCACAGCACTCTCCCAGAGGGCATTCAGGGCGGTGAGCCGTACGACGGCGCGCAGAAGGGCCAAGAGGTCTAGCAGATTCTTGTCCCTCGGCTCACGCTGGGATAGCGGAGACGGCGAGGAGGAAGCAGGCAGCGGTGGCAGTGGGGGAGCGGCAGCAAAGGCAGCGGTTATTGCTGCAGCGTCGGTAAAGCCATTATCGTATTTCTTATAGATGGGATGCTAGTATTGCTGGCGCTCTACATTAAGTACTCCAGATCCTCGATGACTATGTGCCAGCAAAACTGGCCCGTGATGTTGAACAACTTTTGCTATGAAGCCGTTTTCAATATATGTTTTTAGATTTTCGTGGTTGTTCACAACATTTGGTTTACATCGGGATTACTGCCACGATCAGGTTTTTGTTTTGTGGCCATGGAGCATGAAACCGCTTCGAAATATTGAGTTACAAGAAAACGTAATAATCCCGATGTAAACCAAAATTTAAAAGAACCTGTTTTGGTGTCTCAAATAGTTTAGCTGTGCTCCTGGTGCCCTCCATTAGATACTACAGGTCCTCAAGTGCTGGCAAAATGGAGTTCATATCCGTCTCCTATTTGTTACCAATATCAGAGCCACATCTTGCGAAGATTGATAAAACGGTGGGGCTATAATGGGAAATATCCGCTATATTTCCCGGTTTGCCCGCTGATTACCGTTTTCCCGTGGTAATAAGTTTTTTTTGTTGTTATACACATGCCTACAAAACTGTCTAACAATAATAGTAGCAATAAAAGATCTCAACTAAGACATAAAACAATATACTTAGGTATTACAGTATACAGGGAGTAACGGAAAGGGTATAACAAGCCGAAAGGAAGTCAAGGTACTCATGAAACTGAACAACGTTCCCAATAGAACATGGGACAAAATATGAAAAAAAAAATTTGGACCTCCCATACAAAATCACCGATGAGCTAATTGATTTACCTACTATGTGAGGTCCAATTTTTTTTTCATATTTCGACCCATGTTCCATTGAGAAAGTTGTTCAGTTTCAACCTTGACCTCTTTTCGGCTTGTTATACCCTTTCCGTTACTCCCGGTATATACAGTATAATGTAATCCCACCCAAAACATAAATGTGAAAGGCTGCCAAGTTCGATAATATTGGAATGCTTCGCCTATAAAAGAAGTGAGATCTAAATAAGTACCAAGTTCCATACACAGACCTCAGTTTAAAATAGTTACAGGAATGCACACTTGATTTTCCGCAGTTTGCGTTTTTGTAAGTATTAGAATTTTAGGTATTTAATATAATATTTATTCAGAATCTTCTTTCCAAACTGCGGAAAATCAAGTGTGCATTCCTGTAACTATTTTTAACTGAGGTCTGTGTATGGAACTTGGTACTTATTTAGATCTCACTTCTTTTATAGGCGAAGCATTCCAATATTATCGAACTTGGCAGCCTTTCACATTTATGTTTTGGGTGGGATTTCATTTATTTTTGTAAGGTTTAAAACCGACTCACACTTGGCCATTTTCAGATTTTTTCCTTTACCTTGACCTAAAGACCTACCTCCATGCCAAATTTCAAGTCAATACGACCATTGGAAGTGGTCTAGGTTTTTGATGAGTGAGTCAGTCAGTCTGTCAGTGAGTGTATAGTAAAAATAGCGATTTTCTTACGTCAATATCTCAAGACCTACAATAGGTACATTAATGAAATTTTGTATTTTAGATCAGTAAGTAGATCTCGACAGATACTAGAAATTTTATATGCGTAGATAAAATAGATTTTGAGTTATAGGTGGGTCGAACTTGGCCCGAAATAGTTCATGTAATATAACCCACGGCCGGTGTGTCGCTTTTTTTGCTCGAACTTGGCGGACACACTGCCGTGTGTCTAGATTTATAAAATCACCCTATATTTTACGTATGCATATATATTTTACGCTTTATATGTATATTTCAGTAAAAATAATAATTAATATGGGTTTTCCGTTTACCGGAAATTCTTGTTCGGTAAGAAGTCGTTTTCCGTAAGAAAGTCATATCCATGTTAATGATTTCGTACCGAATAGCCCCCTGATTCCGATCACTGGTTATTACTATACCTTTTTACTTTTATTTAAAGGTAGCCCAAGGTAGATATTATATTATAACAGTCTATTTAAAAGTAACCATAAGTGTTCTTTTACATTAAAGTTTTGCAACAAACAAAATCAGGTAAGCACCAAAAAAGGGTAATCAAATCAATCAAAGGTCATTGGGCTGTTGTTAACCTACAATTTTAAAAGGACAAGCCAGAAAGGTAAATACTTAATTTGGATTCTGAAGGTTACTTTATGAAACAATAATCAAAGTACACTATGTTAAATAAATAAATAGTAAAGGTCAATAATTAATATAGTAAATAAATAACAGTTCATGTAATAGTTACAGAAAGGAAATGGATTAAAAACTAATCCATTAGATAGAACTTTTTTCATTATTAAAATGAAAATATAACTCAATAAATTTAATCAAGTAAATAGTGTAGGTAAATATAATGAGTAAAGAATGACCTTGTCAATAAAGTTATTATCCAAAGTAATATTATTTACTGTACATTGAAATAATATTAATTTTATAGATTAAAAGTAAAGTAGGTATAATGCAAGTAAACTTTATTCAAATTAAAACAAATTATCCGGCTAGTGTTAAGAGTTTCAAGTGATAGCCATCAACCATATCTGCCACATGCATGAAAGTAAGTTTCACTTTCCACTATAACTAGGTCAAAAGAAAGGTGCCAGCATTACTCTTAATACACAAAGTTGCCAATAAATAAATCCTTAGTTATTAATAAGTAGTTTTAGTAAAAACTTCGCGTTACTATGAAAAGATAAAGATTAATACCTATCATCACTATCAAAAGATAGCATGAGAACCTAAGATAATAGGATATTAACTCAAACATGTGTCTTAAAGTAAGAATAAATAAACTGTGTATGGAAAGAACTGTAATAACTGTTATAAGATATTATCTCCATTATTATCCTTATGAAATATGCTTTTAGTCTAGATAATTAATGTGTACATAAGACTAGTGGGTCAAGAACATAATCAACAATTAATTTGTAGGTTACTAATTTAGGCTCTTCAGGGCATGCTGTTCCAATCCGGACATCGTATAAATATAAAAATTAACATAAGGCGGCAACCAAGGACTTCTATTGAGGAAAAACTAGTTTTATGTCGTCAATTTAGTGAAAAAATATGATTTTACAATGAAGATTTTGAGTACCCTATTTACCAATGAAAATTAACCTATAGCGTTTGTATAAAGGAAAAGTGGTACTTACTTTTTAATTAATTAGTAATAACGACTTCAAAGATAAAATATTTTCGGAATTATTTCACAAATTACGCGATCAAACTCAACATGATTTTCGCCAGATGACAGAAGAATGACAGCGCAACTATTTCTCTGTAGTGCTTGACAAAAACCGGTTTTATGTTCTTATCGATAAGTTTGGTACATGTCGGGTATCGATAGCCTGACTTGTTGGGTAGGTGGGGCAGCCCTACTTGAAATAGTTTGTCTATGGTTCCCCCTCCTCTCTCTCCAATCTCTCTCTGTGTTGTCTTGTCTATGCACTTCCACCATTTTGTTTTATGCACTCGATTGAAAAACGCGTTCGTCTATTGCTCTGCATTTTCGTGCATTTCCGAGCTAGACGTGACTAATTTCAAACGAAATTATGTGCATTTAAAATCGTACGTGATGGTGATTGCATTCGCGTTGCGTATTTAACGTCGCAACACCGTGTTATCTGTGATAACGTAAGTTCGCTACGTGTTGCCTTTTGAAACCTCGCCATGTTGAATAACCACGTAACGGAGGTGTTCAAGTTCAGTTTTCTGTTGGTTGCAGTGATGTGCAGTGGCAGATTGTGCTTGGCATGGTGAGAGGTGCGTCCGGAGCGCCCTGGCAACATGTCGAAGGAGAAGGAAATCGCGGAGGAGTACGCGTCGAGCCTAGCGGACTTGACTGTGAACAGCAAGCCGCTGATCAACATGCTCACGATCCTCGCGGAAGAGAACGTGGAACACGCCGGGGTTATCGTTGACACCGTCGAGAAGCATCTGGAGAAGGTGAATTTGCATTTTTAAAGTTGGGCGCACGGGCGCTGAGGAAAATGCCACGGGTCACGTGAACTATTGGCGGCGAAAGTGTTCAGATGACGCACGCCTGGGTTTTACGTGTTGGCAATAACAGTGACACAAAGCTGACCTCGATTGTAACCAGTCCAGAGCAATAGGTATCTCCCCGTAGTAGTCGTATTTGCAGAAACATGCTAATGTTCAGTAGATTAGATAAAACTTATCGCCGTTTATTTCTGTAGCTATCTTGTGTTTCTAAAGTTTCTCAATGTTTTTCTTATCTTCAAGTACATTTCGTGGGTTTTACTTACTTATTTAAAAGCATTGGTTTTCTTTTTGAATGATGTTGCAATAATATTTATGTAATTCTTGCAACACATTGTGAAAGTAGAGGCTGTGAATTAATTAGCAAAACCTGTTTGATTTTTATTAACTTGGGAGATACCTGTGCTACACTATAAAGTCAGAAATGAATCCATAAATAGAGATAAACCATCCTAAACTGTACCTTCAGTGGTATGTCAATAATTAATCTTATTCTAGCTGGTTCCGTTTCAGTTGTGTACTGACAAATTGTTGAAATAAAAGTATTTGAAAACCGACTTCTTATTTATTTTTCACATGCAAATTAAACTGTTGCTGCAATGAATTTTTGTCTTATTCTTTCCTGCACCGTTTGAAAACAGTCTCAAGAAAGTAAAGATAAGTGTGGATCGAGTGATACACTTAGATCCTCGGGGACTAGAGCTATTTCTTCCTCACAGGTCCAACCGGACATCAAGCTGCCTGTTCTGTATTTAGTTGATTCCATTATCAAGAATGTCGGCGGAGCATACACTACAAAATTCTCCCAAAGCATCGTTAACATGTTCACTAGGACTTTCAAACAGGTAATTTACATTCTCATTTACAAACTATCTTGAAATGAATTTTTTAATTTATTGATTTCTGATTTGCAGTTTCTATATTGTTATTTAATTCTAGGTGGATGAAAAAGTACGGTCACAAATGTTCAAACTGCGGGAGACGTGGCATGACGTCTTCCCAGCAACTAAGCTCTACCAGCTGGATGTGAAAGTGAACCTGATAGACCCGGCATGGCCGATCCAAGCGCAGCCGCATCCCGGACAGTCAAACATCCATGTAAATCCCAATTTTCTGAAAAAGGTGTTTTTTAGTTTGATTTTTTCTTTTAGTTTAAGAACATAGCTTGCGATCCTTGTGTTGACCTGTAATATTGCACTTCATCTATTCATTATTGAAGTTAGCATGTACCATTCCCCAGTATTTCTAGCCTGGCGAATTTGTTTTGCTTTTTATCCTTTAATTAGTAAGTCCAGCAGTGAGTCTTTTCTTGGCACACCAACCAGTATTATGAAACAGTTATACAAAGAAATTTCATCCTTTCATAATCTATCTAAAGTCTGTTTTATAGTCTGATTGAGCAAGCTAGTTATCCTTATCTTTTAAAGCCTAGACATGACATTAATCCACACTATTCTCCCACAGTCTGCTACGCCAGCTACCTCAACCGTGACCGCTGCAACAGTGGCCCCGGTCATCTCTGAAGAGGAGAAGATGCGCTCCATCCTTGCCAAGAAAGAACAAGAGCTTCTGATGCTGCAGCAGAAGAAGATTGAGATGCAGCTCGAGCAGACCAGGAAGGCGTTGGAGCTGGCTGAGAAAAATGCTAAGAAGGTAAGTTTCCTTCTATTTTCACCTTGTGTTTGGATTTGTATTACTTGTGCAGATAAAGAACAAAATCCTGAATTGACAACATTTGCCTCTCTACCATAATCATATTATGACATATAAGCTGGATGTCAACAATAATGTTGCTACTATTGGTTTTATTCATTATTTGTGCTCCTTGTATTTTTGTTTGTGATTAAGTGGGTTCAACCTTTAGCATATTTATACTCTATTTTCTTTACTTAGGGCCATGGGACAAATAATAGGCGTCCTCTAAGTTAGCATAAGTTATACACAAAAGATATATTTGATATGTTGTCCCTTTACCTATTGCTGCTTAATTTAATAAAGCTTAGCCAAGATCCTACCTATCTAGAAGTCAAGCAAGCTTTTTTCATATCAGGTACAAAATCCAGTTTTGAAATCTTTATCTGATTATCTTCTGTTATTAGGAAATATTATCAGTGAATTTTAAAGTACAGATAAAATACCATGTGGTAATTTCTTTTATGTAATGGATTTCCTAACAGTAGATTTCTGTATTTGAAAGGAAGACCAATTAACAAATTGTCAATTTGTGTAACTATGCAGCTTACATAATTTTACTCAAAAGTAATTTACTAATATAATAAGTCTTGAAAGGGTTAGTCAAAATATTCAATCTTCATTATCCGATCATTAGACAATGGAATATACCTAATAATAATAGTGAGTCTATTCTTAATGTTATTTTCTCCTTTGTATGATGCGGTGTTTCTCGAAACTGTCGATTATCGAACAATGGCGCGGTCATTCCGGCGATTGATAACAAATGGTATTGTTTTGAGAATATCAACACGCGCTGGGATGATAGTAGATGACGCTAGCAAAAAAATAACACGGAGTTTGCAGTGTGTGGTTTTAAATTTCCCACATGCAGGACTTTAAATCAGATAATGCCAATGTTTGTATGTCAGCAAAGATGCGTAAAATCCCGAGTTACTTATTTTGCTTGTGCCACACGTTCGGCTACACAAATCCATTTACACATACCGTAATCAATTTACACATGCCCGCGTCATACCCAAATTCGAGTAGTAGAAAGTGTGATACGACTACGAATGGTTAGATTGCGAACTTGTGAAATCACAAATTGATCTTCAAAATCTTCAAATTGATTGATGGGCGGAGATGTTTGTAGTTCGGAGTAGCAAAGCGACCACTTGCAGATAATGCCAAGTCATACATCTTCTTTTCGAGTGGGACAACGCGTCGTCCTACGAACCGATGAAGGTGACAGTCATACATGTCTAGCTTAAATGCGCTGTAGGTTCAATGCACGAACGGTAGCATACCTACCTACGTAAAACCGTGTTCGGTCATTCAGGCGAATGATAACATGGTATTGTTTTGAAAATATTAACACGGGCTAGGATGATACCTTGCTATTGCTAAAGTAGCAAAATGCCCACGTGCAGTACTTGAGTGCAGATAATGCCATGACAGTCATGTACGTACAAGGTGGGCCAAAAGAAGTCATCCGATGTGATTCGCCTCCCACTTTTTTTATTAGGCATTAAAATTGACTGCTGTTTTCGGAAATGCATTTGGAAGATGCAAAATTTATGCCTTCTTATGCCGAAAAATAGTTTTTTTTTAGGAAGATACGCCCACATTTGTCTGCTATCTCACCTGTTGGTAATTGATGATGCAGACGATGTTGGAGCATGCCTTGCCTAGGTAGTATTCACTCTTGCCTTAAGGCAAAAATACGTCTTAGATTTTAGGTTCGAGTGTCTAACCGGACATGAGCCAGACTGTACATAATTATGTACGAAAGATAATTGTTTGTACGTAAAATCCCGGCATAAACAAGCACAGATAACCGGTCTGTATTCTCTAATGTGTTTTATACTAGCAGCCCGCCCAGCGGTTTCACCCGCTGCTACTTACCTGTTTTCCCGTAGAAATTGGATCTTTGCCCGTAGTAAAAAGTCCATTACTCCGATCCAGCAGAGGTAAATGTGCGAGCAGAAGCGGCCCGTCATGCTGAATAACTTTTACTTTGAAGCCATGGCCGTATCTCTTATAGTTTAGATGGGATGCTGGTGGTCTTCATCAGGTACTCCAGATCCTCGATGACCATGTGCCAGAAGAAGCGGCCCGTCATGGTGAACAACTGGGATGCTGGTGGTCTTCATCAGGTGCTCCAGATCCTCGATGATCATGTGTCAGCAAAAACGGCCCGTCATGGTTAACAACTTTGTCTATAAAGCCATTGCCGTATCTCTTATAGTTTATATGGGATGCTGGTGGTCTACATAAAGTACTCCAGACCCTCGTGACCATTTGCCAGCAGAAGCGGCCCGTCATGCTGAATAACTTTTACTTTGAAGCCATTACCGTATCTCTTATAGTTTATATGGGATGCTGGTGGTCTTCATCAGGTGCTCAAGATCCTCGATGACCATGTGTCAGCTGAAGCGGCCCGTCATGGTGAACAACTTTGTCTATGAAGCCATTGCCGTATCTCTTATAGTTTATATGGGATGCTGGTGGTCTACATCAGGTACTCAGACCCTCGTGACCATTTGCCAGCAGAAGCGGCCCGTCATGCTGAATAACTTTTACTTTGAAGCCATTACCGTATCTCTTATAGTTTATATGGGGTACTGGTGGTCTACATCGGATTCTCCAGCCAGATCCTCGATGACCATGTGCCAGCAGAAGCAGCCTGCCATGCTGAGTAACTTTACTTAAAACCATTACCGTATCTCTTATAGTTTAGATGGGATGCTGGTGATCTTTATCAGGTACTCCAGATCCTCGATGCCCATGTGCCAGCAGAAGCGACCCGTCATGATGCACAACTTTTTCTATGAAGCCATGGCTGTATCTCTTATAGTTTAGATGGGATGCTGGTGGTCTTCATCAGGTACTCAGATCCTCGATGTCCATGTGCCAGCAGAAGCGGCCCGTCATGGTGAACAACTTTTCTATGAAGCCATGACCGTATCTTTTATAGTTTAGATGGGATGCTGGTGGTCCTCATCAGGTACTCCAGATCCTCGAGGGCTGACAAAAAGTAATCCATGTCCTTCTTTACTATGCTAGTAATATCAGTGCCAAATTTCGCGAAGATCGGTAAAGCGGTCTGGCTTATTTGGGTAATATCCGCTGTATTTCCCGCTTTTCCTGCTGCTTACCGTTTTCCCGTGGAAATGAGGAATTTTCCGTGCTAAAAAGTAGCCTATGTTACTCAGGAATGTTGTAGCTTTCTAATGGTGAAAGAATTTTCGAAATCGGTCTAGTAGTTTCGGAGTTTATCGATTACATACATACAAAAAAACAAACAAACAAACAAACAAAAAAACAAAGTTTTCCTCTTTATTATATTAGTGTAGATAAGTAACATACTAGATAACCTCTCTGAATTCCCTAGAAATCATAATTTTAGCAATTCTTTTAAAACACTTTCAGTAAACTTGAAGGTAAAGCGTATTTAAATACCATTTAGGAAGGTTTCACGTATGTAAAACTTAATTAAAACCAGTATTTCTCGTTTCATATCGTGTATTTTTTACATGACGAACACACGTACAATAATTCTCAATTAAGTACGCTTCAAGGGTATTACTAATGCGCGCTCTACCGGAAAATCGATGTAAATTACAGCTCGTGTATAAAAATATTGTTGAGAAATCATACCTATATTTACTGTTTTGTATTTTACTGGACTCCACAATTCCGAACCTAACCACCGATTTGGTGGAAAGCAACAATCATCGATAAAAGTTTGTAGGGGGTAATTCCATGGAAAACAGTACTTCAGCAAAAATAAATAAAGTTACTTGTTTTAACTCAAACTATTGTTTTAATCCTTCGAAAGACATCGAATCATTCGAATCTTAAAAGATAAATGCTTATTTTATACGAATTTACTGTTTTTTTCTGACATGAAGTGAGGTCAAAATGGAACATCTGTTAGTAGTATTTAAATGCCATAATTCCAAAGGCTAAATTGAAGAAAATACGGTTGTTTTAAGGATATTTTTACCATCATTTTGTAAAAGATTCAATGGAGATTACAGGTAAATTCTGTATTTTCGAAAAATATTTAGTTTTCTTTGGTTTTTAAGCACTTATCTATCTATGGGGATATGTGACGTAACGCCCGTTACGAAAATAAGCTAAAAGTTTATTTCTCAGCTTAATTATTCAATTTACATTACAGTTTATTGGTTTTGGGAGCAAAGACTTCTGATGATTTTGTCATTATTTTCATCTTATTTTCAAAAATTGGCTTCTCCAATATCTCGATTTTGGCAGAGAAATGGGTGTAACCCCCGTTACGGAATGGGGTTCCTGAATATTATCTAATGTTTTTTAAAGATAATTAGGTTCATTTAAATGTTTATATGGACGTCATTGAGGTTTATTTGGTCAAATAACTAGTTTTAAGTATTATTTTCAGTCCAAAAAATACAAAGTTTCAAAAATTTGATTGTTGGCATATAACAGTAATTTCGTAAAATTTTGATATTTAATTTCTGTGAATTTTAAGATTTATTTCATTTTTTCTATTACTATGATGCCTGTTACAAGTGAAAAAAAAAGAAATAACAAAGGAATACAAAAATAAAACTTTTGATAGTGCATGTTTTCAAAGCATTTTTTTAAATACTCCTCATAAACATTTTGATAAATAATTGTCTTAATAAACATCGATAGTATTCCCAAAATAGTTCTTACCCAGTTTTATTTCCATATTTTTAACCAATATTTAGTTATCTTAGGATTTGTTGTATTGATTTCGTACATGTAACTCCCGTTACAATGGCATGTAACACCCGTTACACATTACAGACTCAGTAAAAATTAAATAAATTCCCTAATTACTCATTTACCCACACAGGCATACTAACTACTTAATAAACTTTCACATCAATTCACTCTTTCTAGGTAATTTTTACAAGATTCGCAGAGATTTGCGATTTTGTCCGACTACCTGAAAGTAAGAGCGCAAATCGTGTAACGCCCGTTCCGCGCATAAATTGCTTCATATTTTCGTACTGAGACATAGACCATACCATACCATAACAGCCACAACAGTCCACTGCTGGACATGGGCCTCCCCCTATCGGAGGGGTATTGCCATACTCACCACGCTTGGCAGGCGGATTGGCGAGCGCAGTGCATGATGTTGCATTGACAGGGAATGCTGCTGCCCATTCCCTGGATAAGTATCCCTTAGTCGCTTTTTACGACACCCACGGGTAGAATTGGGGTGATGCTATTCTAAGCCGGCATCACACGGCATTTGAAAGGCTTGTGAGACATAGACACTATTATTTTAATACATTTTCCGAAAATTTAACTCAGGTGGAGTGCATTAAAACAATAACATTGACAGGTTTTCTTTATAATTTTGTGACATTTTGTTAAGGTGTACGAACTGTAACACCCGTTACATGGAATTACCCTAGGGTTGCTTCTTCTTCTTCGAGTGGGACACCAAGTCGTCCATCGACCCGATGATCCCTGGTGTTAGAGTTTTTCAACAGCCTACTGGGAGCCAACAGCCGATGTGGTGCAGTGGTTAGTATGCCTGCCTGCCACGCAAAGGTTCCGGGTTCAATTCCCGGTGGGGTCACTCACAAAGTTGATATTTATCACTTTGTGAATTTGTTCCCAGTCTGGTTAGGACATTGCAGGCTGAACCACCTGATTGTCCGCAAGTAAGATGGTTCCGTGCTTCGGATGGGCACGTTAAGCCGTCGGTCCCGGTTGCTGTCTATGATGGCGGTCGTTACACAGCCATGTCAGAGGCCTGCTACTTGCAGTAGGCGGTTGAAAAACTCTGACACCAGGGTTCATCGGGTCGTTGAACGACTCGGTGTACCACACGAAAAAAAAAAAACTGGGAGCAGGCCTCTGACATGGTTGTATATGATATGGTAGCTTAAACACCCAGTCTAACTACGCCCTTGATATCCTTATATAGTCTCTCGACTGGGTTAAGAAGTAGTTTAGAGAAAATTGAAGGGATGGAAGCTACTCGTTACATGTCGATAGATATACCACCAAGAGAAAGAAGGGCGCAAATTAGGAACCTCATAAGTACTCATAACTGCTTGAAAGGCTTGTGAGTTGTGATATAGGTACTCGCAATATCAAACCAATATTTATGTTATTTATGATGTGATAGTTTGACATACTAAAAAAGAATAATAAAATAAAATCATTGGTTAAATTACCTGTTGCTGCAGTTTAAATTTATAGGTACCTACTCCATCAAGGCTAAAAGGAGCTACACAATTTAAATAATCAGTCATAGGTATCGATTCTGTCTATCTATACTACTTCACTAATATAAATATACTAACTGAAAGTAAGGATGAAAATGAATTGGTTCTGAAGTCATGTATGTTATGTTATGGCGATCATGTATGTTATGTTGTGTTATGGCGATAAAGTGTCGCGGTTATATTACGTTAAGTGAGAACAATCGTGTTGATGATTCTAGATGGGGTCGGCGCAACATGTCTTTCTCTTCCATTCATCTTTTAGCCGTCAAATCTTCGTTTACATCTTTTTGATTCATATTATACAGTTCGACTGAAACAATGAACATGAAATTTGTTGACACAATTTTCAAGTTTAAAAAAGATGTAGGTATGTAGGCAATATGAATGAATATATTGGTCCCATGTATGTACTTACGGCAAAAACCTTATAAATCTATCGACACTCTTAAATTAGCTTGGGTATTTTAAGAACTCTCTTATTTTTTTCAATATTGTAGTTAGCTAATTGTATCCATGTTTTATAATTTCGAATCAAGTGTTCGAAGTAGTAATGATAATATTTTTAGATATTGGAGAACAAATTACGTTCTTCTTGAAATTAGCGTATAAACCTACAACCTTAATAAGGCGATTAACAATTACAATAATTAGTTTCGGAAGTCTTAATTATGGTTCTTATCAAGATTTACTTATCTATTTCCCTAAATATTTTAAGCTAAAACTTAGATTAGATTCTCAGTAACATTTTGAGAGTTTAACTTTTAAGGCCTTAGCTCGCCCCGCGCGCCGTTTTCCTAATTTGTGGCCTTACCATAAAAAAGTTAGACATACTTAACAACTACCGTATTTTATAAAGTTTTATAAACACGCACTCAACGACCAACGTGCGTCTAACTTTTTGTGGTTTAAGGCCCTTACTGGTGATATTTTTATGCTCCCCCTCTTCAAAGTAGTATTACAGGAACACCTTTGCCATTGAACTCTACATTATTACTGACCTGTCTGTATCTATCAGAATCATGTGATAGTACTATGTAATGACGTGCCAAGCTAATGCAACTGCGCAAATAGATCGGGAATTTACAACATGATTCATAAACAAATGGCACTGGCATTTGTGCAAAGTTTATCGTCAATAGTAGAAGTCACAAAGCCAATAACTAGTGCAGAGGTGAAAATTATTGCATTTATTAAAATAACTATACTTAACCGAAGTTCTGGAGATCAATAGTGAAATAATATGCCCAAGCAGGTATGTTGTTAATTATAAGAATAAATATCCGAGATTATTCTAACCTATCGTATCGTTTGTCAGAAGGTCGTCCATTACGGTCAATATAAGACGTTATTTGGTGTTACCTATTTACGATTTACAATAGCAATGTATTTTTTTTATTAGACTTTAATAAGTCGTCATAACCACCTTTTCGCTTGCGTGCGGTGAATGGCTTTCATAATCTTCATAGTTCAAAGTCTAAAGTCGCGGCACCTTGACTCATCGCTGCGACACCTGCAGACTCTGGATATTTATTTAATTATTAGAATAGATGACAGTCGACTCGAAAACACCCTGACACCAGTGTTCATCTGGTCATTAGACGACTTGGTGTCCTACTCGAAGAAGTCTATTTTCGTGACCTAATTTCTCGTTTCACACCTCTATAGGTCTCGTTAATTGTGGTTAAATACGATTTGATCATAATTATTCCTACCGAGTACCCCTAAAACGGTGTGAAAACTAGGATGGTTTATTGTCTAAATGCACCCTATCAGTATTCGGAGAGTTTTGCCTTACACCCTGTATAATAATAAATGTTTATGTATAAAACGAAGCTAAATTTGTCATCCA
The DNA here is from genome assembly GCA_024500475.1 of Phthorimaea operculella. NCBI lineage: Eukaryota > Metazoa > Arthropoda > Insecta > Lepidoptera > Gelechiidae > Phthorimaea > Phthorimaea operculella. The sequence goes on from JANFCV010000190.1 coordinate 830,989, forward strand.
TGCAAACCCATATACCAGAGGTCAGAATACCAGATGGTGACACACGATCTAGTAACGCTTGCAATAGATATTTATTGTAATCATTTGCCCACAGGCAACGGCGGCAGTGATTCCCCCGGCCATGGCGACAGTGACTTCCAACATGCCGGTGGCGATGGTCAACCCTGTGGTGGCTCCCGTGATACCTGGACATGTCGCACCTGACGTGGCGCTGCCAGTCAAGGCCAGGCTGGGACCGGTAAGTTTACCATAAAAACCTTTTAAATGAAGGTAAAAGGCAAGTTGGCCTTGGTGTACGCAATTCGAGGTTTTGTATTCAATTCACAGGGAACTTCAAGCAGCTTATGCCATATTGGTTCGGGTCAATCAAGTGTAGTTTTTGTGTGATTTGCACCTAGGTATCCTGTTTCGCAGCGCAGATTATATCACGATCTCATTGTCCACAGCCGGTACACAAGCCGAGCAGTCGCATCGCGCCCGTCAGCGGAGCCCTAGCGGGCGCTCGCCGCGACCCAAGACTCGCCCGGCAGCAGGCCGCCGGCAGGGTCCCCACCGTGCCGCAACCGCCAGTCAGTGTACCCACTGTCGCCGCGCCGGTCATACCGCACATCATTGCACAACCGCCGATCATTGCCCCAAATGTGTTCGATATCAAACCGCTAGACAGAGCCACTAAACGCAAAAATGTCATCACTTACGAAGTGCAACCAGATGAGGTTCGGTCAGTAAACAGATCGAGGCGTGACCCCAGATTAGATAAACGCTCTGACGAAAGACGGGAAAGGCGAGAGAAAACCAGAGAGCGACGCAAGAATGAAAATCACGTCGAGAGACATAAACCAGACGATGTCAAACGCGACGAGCCGCGCAAAGAGGAAAACAACTCGCATCACATCAAAAAAGACGAGAAACTGTTCAATGAGAAAAACTCCGCCGACAAATATTTCGATAAAATCGCCGATGCCAAGAAAATCAACAAACTACCGCCGATTCCCAAACTCAACCGGGAGGAAGCGAGAGACAAAGACGCGCCGTCGCCTGTCAAACGCAAAAAAGACGTCAAAATCGACAAAAAGAAAAAGAAAGACAGCGACTCCAGCAAAGATAGTCAGAGCCCTGTCTCCTCACCAGAGAAAAAACCTAAAACCATCAAAGAGAAAGAAGTTCGCACCAAGAAGCCCAAACCAGAAAAAGCGGAAGAAAAACCTGATCAAGAAGTCGTGGTCTTCAAGGGACTCAAGAATTACCACAAGGAGCGCTACATGAGAAGAAATAAGGAGAAATCCGAGAGTCCTGAACCGCAGAAGATGGAAACAGACGCTCCCGTTGAAGACTCATCAAGTAAGATATCATTCTATGTTACCCGAATAAAAGATTTATACAAAAAAATAAAAAAACAAACTAGTCGTACAACTGTGATATTAGATGTAAGCGGAACTAAGAAGACTGACACTATTGTGCAAATAAAAATATTTTCAACTCTTGGAGTATTCATATTGGTGTGTTTTCACGACGGTTTATTCGTACCCTTTACTGTTAAGAAGATATCTATTTTATCAAGATACAGTAATCTTAAAAAAAGAACATATTTAAGTACATATTTATATTTTTCGAAAATACATGTTTAGCACATTTCACCAAAAGAGTTCATAAACACAGTTTTTAAGCACGTTTGTTCAGGTTTTGGTGACTAATATACCTTCAAAAAGTAGTTTTTGCAAATTCTCTCTAAACAAATATTCACGACGATTTAAAACACACTGTGATACGATATAAAATTCAAAATGGAGACCACACAACCACAAGACATCTTGAGGCCTGCTGATTCAACTGAGGGACCATCTTGGGGAAGCCATAGAAGGATGAAGATGAGAAATTGACAAGACCTTCGAGGGGCATCTGGGACTGAACATCTCCAGGGCTGGACATCTTCAGGGGCTAACACCAGCAAACCATCTTCGATCAAGTCATCTCTCTTGGATTTGGTAAATCGGGTTACGGGTAACTTACGTTGATGATTTTTTCATTGACACTGATCACAGCAGATGATTTACTACAAGTAAATAAAATAGGTAAAAGTCACTGTAGGTGTAGGTAGTTATGTCATCATCTATCATGTAAACATTAAACTTGTTTAATGCATCATGATATGATATGATGCTAAAGTGATGGAGAAGGGACCAATCAAGGCAAACTCATCTAAGACTTATACAGATACATAGTTTAGGGTTGTCATTTAAATAGTTTAACTAAACTACTCAAAACTCAAAAATGGTAAATGATACAAACAAACATTGTACGGAATAAAATTTTAATAAATATTTCACATAAGTTTCTGTACAACTTTACTGTAGTAACTTTTTTCTCAATCTAATTTTTTCTCAATTTACAACATGGCAATTTCTTCTAAAAACTAACAAACACAAAAGTATGAATTTTGCAGTGTAGAACTCAAAAGCCTCTTTCGGCATGGCTAAAGAACAGCCTAAAGATTAGTTACTATCGTACGACCGAACTGTAATTTATCTGGTAATAACTTGCACTTCATACCGACTATACAGGGTGTCCCGAGGAGTGACGTGCTTACGAAGACAAAATCTCGTAGTTATGGGTTTCGGAATCACCCCCATGTATGTTCCGCGATTTTTTGCCGGATGTCAGATAAAAGATCTGGAGATTTCTTTTTGTTTTTAATATTGCCAGGCAGGTCAATACTTTCCAATACAAAATTTTTCAAAATAAAGTTGAATATCTCAGAAAATAAAATCGCGGAACATACATGGGGGAGATTGTGATACTAAGAGCCATTCGAATTTTGTCTTTCGAGTCACTCCTTGGACCATCCTGTATAATGCGCGAACTTTCAATAAAAGAAGTGGTAAGTATTCGGTCGCGTGCAAATACACATTCGATCAGAAATACTTTTTACCCGACTGCCTCAGGAGGGTTATGTTTTTAGAGAGTTAATGTATGTATTTAGGTGTGTATGTATCCAGAAACTCGTTTTCACGGGCTACACAGCCCAAACGGCTGGGCGTAACTTGACATGTGAGGTGTCCTTAGATTCGTCTGAACAGCGCGAGTAACACTGGCTATATTATAAAATCATAAATTCATGTTGGCGGATTTTTATCGCAATATACAACTTTGAAATTACCGAAGTCGGGTATTTGTTTTTAATACATCTGATTGTCTAACATTTGAGCTTTCGGTCGTTGTATGTCTACTATTTTTAGGAATCGCCAAGATTCAGTTATAACATAAATTAATAAGTGGTCCTCGACCGTCACTCTCTTGTATCATATAGGGTCTTAGCAAAAAAGTCTCCTAAAATCTCCTGTACGTATATTTGCTCACGTCACATGTTCTGTCTGTATGTACTTGAATGTCTTGAATCCTCATCTTCCGTCCCTCTCTTTTTATGACCACTTATTCAAAAAGTGGTTGAGCTAAGTACCTTTTACATCTTATTATGTTAAGAACATCCTTTCAGCAGTATAGTTTTGGTATATACAGGTGTTTTTGATGTTAATATTGATGCCCTATACAAATTTTAATAGTTTGCAATTTCATTTAGACACTACAAGTTAGGAAAAATATTGTTTGTTAATGCCTAAATGTATAGTGGTAAAATAGTAGGTACTGTGTGTACCTATGCCTTTCAAAGGATGAACTTAACCTAGTTCATCCTTTGGAAGGCATCACACAGTACCCAGTACTTAATACTAGACAAAGTTTCGTAAGGATCGCAATTCAAAACCTGATAATTTATAAGTCTTAAAAAATTACTGTATAGGAGGTCTATATTAAAATAGGTTCCATGGTACGACTTGTAATTTTTTTTATAGGTATTGAAGTACAATACACTCATAAACCCTTGAACAGAACAGTAAGGTTCAAATTTACTTTTAAAATATTTTTCAATAGTTATTTATATCTTTACAATCGTAAGTGTGTTGTGAATTTAATTTTTCATGAGCTCTAAATGTTTCTAAGGTTCTCTCTGGAACATTTCTTTGCTCTGTTGTCTTATTTATATCTAATATCTGTATAGTATAGCCCTACAGATACAATATCATAAATATTATAATTTATAACTGGGAGCTTGACACTAAACTAGAACTCTGTCGTTAAACCTATGAAATTAATCTAATCATACATTAAAACTTTCTTCACCATTTAAATTTTACACTTAAGTTATTCTAATCATAGTCTACTTGCATTTTTCTGAATAAGTAGGTTTTCGGGTAGTTCTTATGGTACGGTACATCGAAATATCTAAAACGCATAATGTAAAAAATTACATTAAAGGCTAAAATTAAATGTGAAGTAGGTACGTCATAGTACAAATAGATGGGCTAAACTCTTGAGGACGGGAACCATTTATGTACGACACTGACTACAGTTTAGTCTAATCAATAGAGTCATGCTATGTCTGGATATTGAGGTAAAATGAATTATGCTATTTTATAGGGGTGGTAGTGTGACACTTTCAAAATGTTTCCAAACCTTTACCAAACAGCTTTAACTATGCTATCATAGGTACCTATCTCTATTTAAATGGTTGTAGTTTGAGGGTTATTTTTTGTAAACATTTGTGTTTAATTACATTTATAAAGTTCCAAGGCATCCGACGGTTCACCGCGTTGTTTTAACTTTATAATAATGTCGGGACTAAAAATTATTTTTGATGTGGTAAGTAGGTACATTTGGTAAGTTTTCGGTTAGATACCTAGTATTATGCCTTATTCCCATTCTGTATTATTTCCCCTTTGTTCCTACTTGTCCACTGTTGCCTATAGCCTCCAATTTGCCCTCAAATTCCCAATCCTTTTACCCAGGAAGGTACGAAGGAAGATACTGCTTGGCTTAGTCCATTCGACACTGTATCAGATTAACAAATTAAAAAGTCGGCAAGTATAGTGTCATATATCGTCTTTGTATACCTAAAGGTTTTTTAAGAACACTGTCAGTTCTTGAAGGGGGAGGTTTGTGTGCTGATCCGGCGGGATTCTCCATGGTTATTTATTTAGAGAGTTTTTGCAAAAACTACAATTTTGTGTTTTCTTCGGTATCGTTTGGATAAAATTCTCGCCATTCTACAATGTTATTTAGCGCCACAAAGATGTAAATTTTAGTCACCCTATTTAATACCTTTACCTATTTTTATTTTGTTATTAACAAACTTTTAGGCTGATAAGCTTTATTTATGATCTCGGACCACAAAAATATTCCTGTCAAGAACTTAAGATTTTTTTTTGACTTGTCTCGGGCAATCAGGCTTCACTTTAGTCGTTTAGAATCGCCATCAAACATTTATAATCACTTTAAAATTAAAATTAGTTTGATATAACGAAAGATTTAATTCTGCTCTTGAAATGCTTTCAAATGAACATGATCTGCATTTAATTAAATCTTTAAAATATGTTTCATACACTTAAAAGTTTTGTTGAGAAAACATGTTTATAAAGTATCTTAAATTAAAATTAAATCGAGTTCCATATTCTTAATAATCAGAAAAATATATCAAAAAGTTGCGTTTACGTTTTTTACGTTGAAAGTGGATGTCACCAAGTGGTCGCCAAGTCAGGATCTGACCATACAGCTGGTACTTACATGGTACAGGTAAAACGGTGGTCATACTTTTACCTTCAGTCACCTACAGACTCGAGGCTTCATAAAAATTGAGCGCCATTTTCAGATGTCACCGAGCCGGTCGAGGCGAAGGACGTGGACTTGCGCGTCTTGCCCACGGTCTTGTCCACTGTTGAACAAAAAGCTGCAGCCGTCGGCCAGAAGAGGCCTTCCACCGAAACCGTTGAAGGGAAAACTAAGAGGAACAAAATTGATAAGTTTGATATGTAAGTATATTTTTTCATTATCGTTTATTAATTAATCTGCTTTATTTCTTGGCTATGTGTTAGTTGTATTGTAATCTATTCTAAGCGATTTTTGCATAGAGTAGCAGATTGGCGAAGTTCCAATCTATTTAATCGATTAATCATAGTAGTTTTTGTACCAGAATAAATGATAGCGTCTGTCGTAACTCTAACGTAGTCATATCGTATTCATAATTTTCAAAAAAATTCATGTGGCGGCCGTGCAATGGTTGCAAAGTCATTTCATCTATCATAAATTTAGTATCCCTTGAATCCCAATCACATAATTTTATCCCTTGTATTGAGTAGGTAAGAACGACATTGAGTTCATCTTTAAATTGACGATATTTTTCAGACTATTCGGCAACGAAGACGTGGACCTTCGCCAACTACCTCAAGTAGAAGAAACCATTCCTCACAAATCGCCTAAACACAAGACTGACCACGAAGATCGCAACCCGTCCCCTTGGGAAGACCGAGACCTCCGGGTCCCACAGTCACAGTCCCCTAGAGAAGACCGGGACCACAGGGTCCTATTGTCACCACCTAAGGAGGACCAAGACCGAAGGGTCAAAGTCACGACAATGGAAGACCGAGATCTTAGAATACAAGTATCACCTAAAGAACCCCAAGACCGAAAGGTGATAATATCGTCTAAAGAAGACGTAGATCGAAGGGTCAAAGTCACTCCTATGGAAGACAGAGATTTAAGAGTGCAAGTTTTACCAAGGAAAGACCGAGACCACAGGCGGCAAGCTTCTCCTCAGGAAGACGAAGACCACAGGCCGGCTGTTACATCAAAAGACCGAGATCTTAGAAGACCGGTTTCGCCTGATGGCGACCAAGAGAAGGCAGCAGTAAGGCCGAAAGACCGAAACCATAGAAGGCAAGCTTCGCCAGAAGAAGACCAAGACAGAAGGGTACTCGTTACGCCACAACCAGACCCCGAAAGATCACCCAAAGACGCAGTACAGTCTTCTCCAAGGGAGGAAAGAAATAGAATCTTAATTTCGCCAAAGAAAGACTGGAATGAGGTGAAAGAAAAGGAGGAAGTCAAAAAGACGCCTTCGAAGCTGGATCTGGCGAAAGCGAAGTTACACAAAGCGACGATATTCAAAGATAATAAAGATAGGCTTGGAAGACCGTTCCTGTTTAGTAAATCACCAAGTAAGTATAAATCTTTAAAAAAGTAGTAAAATCTGTGCTACCTTGTAACGTTTTTTATCCATATGACTATAACTTCGTATTTCTCTTACAGGTGTAGAAAAAGAAAGACGGCGCACAATAAGCGCAGAAGACCTGGACTTGAGAACCGAAAACCCCGAGGAGTTCGACGCGGAAGACCACAAGAAGACCATCAACATCATCATGAACCAAGCGAAAGAACAGTTCACTGACGGACAACTCGACAAGAACCAGTACAACACACTGATGTACCAAGTCTTGCAGCTCAACGAGAAGTTAAAACTCAAAGAGGCGAAGCAAAGAGAATCATTAGAACTTTCCAAGAGGAAGCTTCACAAAGCAGCGCATCTGAATAAACAGAGAGGTGTCGCGTCACCTAAGTCTTCCCCTAATGCCCCCAACAACTTCGGAGACGTCGACGAAAGAGTCATGCCTGCTGCCTTCATGGATGCCCCTCCAGACAGCCAAGGATTCATGCAAGATTCCGACATGAGAATGAATATGATGGACACTATGGATGCTCCAAGACCGGCCTTGCTTCCCATACCAGGTGCACCGACAATGCCCGGCATGTATAACAATATGCCTTACGGCAACTGGCGCGGCCCAAGACCGAGATCTGACGAATACGTGCCAAGAAGATTCAGAGGTCCGCTACCACCTCCAATCTTTAGACCGAGGTTCGAAAAACGAGTGCCAAGATTCGAACAAAGAATGCCTTTACAGCTACCTACTCCAAAAATCGGTATGGGTCAAGGCGAATGTCCGCTGAAACCTTACGAGAGACTAGAAACTCCACCGCCTTTAGGTGCGCCTGGAGTATTCATCCCACCGACTGACTTTAGAATCATAGAATACATCGACCATGACCCCGTCAAAACTATACAAATAGATGGCATACCTCGAGAGATCAGATACTATGGTGACACAGCTATTATAATGTTAGACTGGGACGATCCAAGAGAGATCAAATTCCTGCCCGGCTGCAGAAGAGTCACTTTCGACAACAAAGATTCCGTCGTGCTGAACTTTAACGACCCTTACAAACAAGTAGAAATCGATGATCAAGTGTTTGACATCAAATTCGGTGCTCCCACTAGAGAATTGTTCATAAACGGAAGATGGTGGGAATGCTTCTTTGGAGGTCAGCCTTTGGGAGTAATCATTGACGGAAAACCAAGATTGGTGCACTTAGAAGGGCCGTTACCTCAAGTCGACATCGGCAAAGAGAAGCGAACCGACTTGGTCGCTGGCAAAGTGAACCTTATCGTCAACGCCACGCAGATGTGCCCCGTATACCTGGACGCTAAAGTCCAAAAGTTCGTCGTCAACGGCCAATTCTTTACCATCCGTTTCGTCGACGCCTTGAAAACAGTTCTAATCAACGAGCAACCGTTCCAGGTTACTTTCGGCGATCTCCCGAAGCCTATAACCATTGGGAACGAGAAGTTCTTTATTCGTTTCTCTGCTTTACCGAGAAATGTGAAGCCCGGGTACATAAACATTGCCAATATGGAGGGTGCGACCATACCGGCGCTGATGCCGCCTGTGATGCCGATGCCGGGAATGGGTGTGGGGATGGCGCCGATGAGTGTCAACCCTATGGAGGTGGACGAGGAAATCAAGAGGCCGCCTAAGACGCCCAGTCCTGAGGGAGAGAGCCGAGGTAAATATCTGCCAAGTTACTTTGCCGTCTTTTATTACAGCTGAAATAATTTAAAGACTTATTTAAAAGCTGTTAGATCCATTTTCTGCTCTAGTAGTGATCTGACAGTAGTTTTTGGCTTGTTAGGCCAAACTTTTCCTAACTAAGTACCTACTTATTAATAAATTATTAGGTTCTTATTAAATTCTTACTTTTTTACAAGTACTTATTAAACTTGATAAGGTAGCCCAGTACGCTAGAGGCCTCACTATTATTGATAGCGAAAGTCACAGGTTCAAATCCTGCCTGTGGTAGAATATCATCAACTTTAATCCCTATTCAAACTACAGCAGTATCCGGGTACATGCGGCACTCAATCGCTTGCCAGTTGGTACTAGACATAATACCGAATACCCAGGTACCTCGCAGATACCACGCAGGTTTGAATATAATATGGCCCTAGTCTCAAAACGTGAGTAATAATAAAATTAATAAATGTGATCATTCTTCTCCACCAGGTCTGGACATGCTGGCCAGCGTGATGCCATCCAACATGGAGATCGAGGCTCCATCATCAGCCACGGAGTACTGCTCCGCCGAACCACTGTTCGTCAGACCTGACAAGATCCCTGGCCTGGAGACTTCGCCCCAGGAGGAGAAACCTACTACCTCACTGCCTATACTAGGCAACATCAATGTTACAGGTAAAATATCAGTATTATATCACTATGTAGTATACAGGGTTGTTTTAAATCACTGTTCGTCAGACCTGACAAGATCCCTGGCCTGGAAACGTCGCCTCAGGAGGAGAAACCTACTCCTCACTGTCTATACTAGGCAACATCAATGTTACAGGTAAAACATCACTATTATATCACTACGTAACGATTTACTACATAGTATACAGGGTTACTATCCACTGTTCGTCAGACCTGACAAGATCCCTGGCCTGGAGACTTCACCCCAGGAGGAGAAACCTACTACCTCACTGCCTATACTAGGCAATATCAATGTTACAGGTAAAACATCACTATTATATCACTAGGTAGAATACAGGGATACTTTGGGTCGTTGAACGACTCGGTGTCCCACACGAAAAGAAGAAGAAGGGAAACTTTTAAACCACTGTTGGTCAGACCTGACAAGATTCCTGGTTTGGAAACTTCGCCCCAAGAGGAGAAACCTACTACCTCACTGCCTATACTAGGCAACATTAATGTCACAGGTAAAACATCACTATTAATTATATTAAAATATTATACAGGGATACTTTTAAACCACTGTTCGTCAGACCTGATAAGATCCCTGGCCTGGAGACTTCGCCCCAGGAGGAGAAACCTACTACCTCATTGCCTATACTAGGCAATATAAATGTCACAGGTAAAACATCACTATTATATCACTATGTAGTATACAGGGTTACTAACCACTGTTCGTCAGACCTGACAAGATTCCTGGCTTGGAAACTTCACCTCAGAAGGACAAACCTACTACCTCACTTCCTATACTAGGCAATATCAATGTCACAGGTAAACATAACTACTATATTACTATGTATGTAGTATACAGGGTTACTAATCACTGTTCGTCAGACCTGACAAGATCCCTGGCCTGGAGACTTCGCCCCAGGAGGAGAAACCTACTACCTCACTGCCTATACTAGGCAATATCAATGTTACAGGTAAAATACGACTATTATGTCACTATGTTATACAGGGTTACTAACCACTGTTCGTCAGACCTGACAAGATTCCTGGCCTGGAGACTTCGCCCCAGGAGGAGAAACCTACTACCTCACTGCCTATACTAGGCAATATCAATGTTACAGGTAAAAGACAACATTACATCATATCAAAATAAAGCAGTCCACTGCTGGACATAGACCGCCATAAAGCACGATTTCCCGTTTTTGCCATCCAGTCGTGACCCTTTACTCTCTTAAATTCATCAGTGAGGCATTAATCAGGCGTAAAACATAAATGCCTTAGCACAAAACAATTAGAACGCGTTGTACGCGTCTATAAAAATATACCAAAACAAAAAATCGCTAGACATCGTTTTTTTGTGGTGAGGTCCATAAATCTGTAGCTAACAACAAAATAATTATACTTCTAATTATACTAATAATAATTTTATTAATTAATTAATTTGAACCCGTGTGATGGCTTAGAATAGCAAATCCCATTTCCTACTCGCGGTTGTCGTAAAAAGTATTACAATTTAAGGCGAGTGGAAGACAAACTGACATACATGACTTTACTGAAACGTCCCTCAAATGTATATTAGACGTGTAGCGACCGTATTGTGACGGCCGCATACGCTCTGCCCACCCCGTAAGGGATAAAAGTGTGATATTTGTATGTATTAATAAATTTTCATCTTATCTTCGTTAACAGATCTGTTCGCGAAGCTCCTAGCGACTGGTATAGTGCAGATGCCCTCCGAACCCAAGAAAGAAGAGAAAGGGGAAGAAAAGACTGAGGTGGTCAAACCCCCGCCCAAAGAAGACAAGACCAAGATACACAAAGTGGACTTGCTGCGGTCCGAGACTTTGAAAGTGTAAGTATATTTGTTATACTGACATCAGGGTTCATCGGGTCGTTGGACGACTCGGTGTCCCACTCGAAAAAGAAAACTATCGATAACATAGCTAAGTTAGAAAAAATAAATTACAGAATGATCTAGAATTATAAAATTAAGAATTTAGTTGTACAACATTTGAAAAAGGAAAGGATTAGTAGTTACAATACAAGTGCTTCTAAGACCAAAGAATGTAAATAGAATAAACGGCAAAGCTCTCCAAAGAATATTCTCTCATAAGACTATCAACATTTTTATGACGTACATTTTAATTGCGTAATCTGCGTAATTTTTACTTATGTAAAAACTTAAGTAAAACGAGATCTTTTGAGGTTATTTTGTAGACCTGAAAGATATTTCCTTATGTCCTTATGGACTTCGAGACATTTTCTTTCTATAATAAAGTGCTTGCACCATTCCTATTTATTACGGGGAGGGAATCGTCAAAAATAACGAATTATCACGGGAGGTTGAAATGAACATATCATTTACTTATCTATGATTTTCCGCGATATACAAAATACCAAAAAAACATGTCGTGATGACGGCCCCTTATTGTTGTAAATTCGAAGATTACAATATTGTATTTTTTGCAGTAAACAACCCGGATTAGTAGCCAAGCTGTATGGTGGTATGCAGTGCAGCGGGTGCGGCGCGCGCTTCCCGCCAGAACATACCGTCAGATACTCGCAACATCTCGACTGGCACTTCAGACAAAACAGGTACGTTACAGGGTAGGCAAGACGAGTAACGATAGTTATTTCAGGTTTCTTGTGTACTAATTACCCAAAGTAATAATAACCCAATTTCACATGAAGAGGATTTCTCATATCAGTCTTCATCAGGAATTCCATCTCGCATTCGCCAGACTGTCGAGTGGTCTAACTACCCGTTTCATATGTATTACATGAATCCATTCGCATATAACCTTGATAGGAACTACTGGTTCGCGTAGTAAAACGTGTGGTCTTGCCACAGTCTGTCACACGAAATCGCGTTTTAGATCATTCAAATTTATGAAATCATGCATTCATCCGTTATCAACCCGTTTTCGAAACACTTTATCGAAGTTGAAACTATTTAATAGAGTAACTATTCTAAAAATATTGCATTATTTCAGGAGGGAACGGGATTCAGCCCGGCGCGCGCACAGCAGGCACTGGCATTATGACCTCAGCGACTGGGTGCAGTATGAAGAGGTTGAGGACTTGGAGGAAAGAGGTTTGTGTTCGTTTTTAAGTAAAATTTAAACTGTTTATTATTAAAATTTAATAAATTAACGTTATTATTACGTTATTTAAAAAGATGTAAATACCATTCCACATGAAAATTGTTTGTCTTTAAGGTCAAATTTTGATGACCTTGTTGACCTTGAATTTAGTTTGATTTGACCTTTGATTTAAAGATAGAAGTGCTCTTTATATTCCAAAAGATGGCGAAATTTTGTAATTGCTCTAGTTATTATTTCTAAGAATTGTATGTTATTTAAGTAAGAACACTTGTATATTTTTTGCATACATCACACCTATATCCCTTGCATTTACACCACATTTGACAAAAGTTTGAGCATCATTCTGAAGACTGTGTATGACCAAATAGACAATTGTCAGCCTGTCATCTAAAATTGCTATACACATCAACTCCCAAATATAGGGTGATGCTATTCTAAACCGGCATCACGCGATCTGCTGTAATATTTTCTTGTCAATGAATAATAGTCTGTCTATGATGGCGGTCGTTACGCAACCATGTCAGGGCATGCTCCTTGCAGTAGGTGGTTGAAAAACTCTGACACCAGGGTACATCGGGTCGTTGAACGACTCGGTGTTCGACACGAAGAGAGTGCGGGAGAGAGATAATAAATTAATATTTTTTTCCACAGAAAAGAGCTGGTTTGAAACTGGCGGGGCGGAGGGCGAGGGCGAAGGCCCGCCCGAAGTCCCCGAGGAGACCCCCAGCGTGGCCGCCGGAGCCCCCGCCGACCACCACTGCGCGCTGTGCGGGGACAAATTTGATCAGTTCTACAATGAGGATAAGGAGGAATGGCATCTGAGGAACTCTGTCAGGCATGAAGAGAAGAACTATCATCCGATGTGCTTCGAGGATTATAAGGTATGAGAACATAACTTAAGATCCTAAATTATAGAGTTTTAATAGGTTTGAAAGGTTGGCACTTCAAGAACACGACCTCTTTGTCCATCAGTAGCAAAACGACAGTGACAACACTATTTGTACATCTATATTTCTCCTACATTTGACGTAAGTATCTATGGAACTTTGCTTACCCTGGTCGCAACCGTGCATTACAATACAGGCACTTTATAACTTGCTTATGTATACTCTATATATCGCATTATGCGGGGACAAGTTTGATCAGTTCTACAATGAGGATAAGGAGGAATGGCATCTGAGGAATTCTGTCAGACATGAGGAGAAGAATTATCATCCGATGTGCTTCGAGGATTATAAGGTAAGATGATTATATGGTTTACAAAAGATTTGTAGCATAAAGTATGTAAGGAAGCTATAAAGTGTGCTTTGCTAGGCATGGACAGTGGGCACAGGAAAGAACGAACACGACTTCTTCATCAGTAGCAAAACGACAAACGAAGTACCTATTATTATATATTTGACGTAAGTACCTATAATTTTGATGACGCTATAGTGCATTATGATCTGGAGCGATACAGGCACTTTATAGCTTGCTAATGTAACTCTAAGACTTGTTGGATTACCCGCCGACCACCACTGCGCGTTATGCGGGGACAAGTTTGACCAGTTCTACAATGAGGATAAGGAAGAGTGGCATCTGAGGAACTCGTTCAGGCATGAAGAGAAGAATTATCACCCGATGTGCTTCGAGGATTATAAGGTAAGGAGAAAAACTTAGGCATTAACGATTGGTACAGGAACACAACCATCTACACGTAGCAAAAGGACAAACATTGTATGCTCTTTTGACCCCGACTCTACATGCTACATTTGTCGTGAGTATTTAAGGAACTTTGGTTACGCTAGTCACAACAGTCTGGAACGATACAGGCACTTTATAGCTTGCTTATATATACTCTATGACTTGATTGATCACCCCCCGCGGACCACCACTGCGCGCTATGCGGGGACAAGTTTGATCAGTTCTATAATGAGGATAAGGAGGAATGGCATCTGAGGAACTCAGTCAGGCATGAAGAGAAGAATTACCATCCGATGTGCTTTGAAGATTATAAGGTAAGAAAAACATTGAACATCACAGTCCATAGCAGTCTACTGCTGTTCTGCTGCCTCTTCCAGGATACACCACAAGATAAACTCCCATCGTCGCCATCCAGTCGCGTCGCTACCAACCGCTTTCTTTAATCATCGATCCATCTTTCTGGCTTACTAAGTAAGAAAACTCTTATTATATTTTGATAAGACTTGTTGCTTAAAGTAAGTGAGCAAGCTATAAAGTGCTTCGAAGATTAAAAGGTAAGGGAAAGTTATAATAAGTTACAATTGGTACCATGCTGCTTGCGCTCCTTTTGTTAAAGTCTATCCAAAATATTCATTTAGTAAGATTGTAAATAAACTAACTTTCACTGATCTGTATGAATATTAAATAACATGGTCGCGATAAAATCGCTCCTACAAATTGTAGGATGATGTATTTTGTAGATATTCCTAAATAAAGTTCCGCGTTCCGCCTCAAAAACGGTCACATATGACACCCTCGATGTAATACCTACGTAATGACACCCTCGAGTCTTTTAGTCGCTTCTTACGATACCCCGAGGGAAAGAAATGGAGTGATTCTTCAACACTAATTCCTTTTATTCTCTCCCCAGGCATCACTAACAAAAGAAGAGGAGAAGAAAGAAGTGGAAGTGGTTTCCCTCGACAAAGAAGAAGAGGAAGAACCTATTGCTATAGATGCTGATGAAATTAATTCGCAGTCTGATAATGAGTCGGTCGTGGAAGTCGTCGAACCTGAAGAGAAACCTGTAGAGCCGCCAGTTGAGGTAAGTTATATTTCAAATATCTAATTTTAGTCAAATATGTGACTATACTCTGTTATATTATTCACTGCAGTGGGACGACACGGGCTAATAATAAAAAATTTGCTTATCTTCCGAGATTGTAAAAGATACCAACATAATAATAATAATAATACACAGTATATTTAGGATGGCTCCCATGATCTATAATAAAGTACCTATAGAGATCCGTAAAAGTCCAGACCTTCTCTCTTTTAAAAGAAAACTATTTAACCACCTACTCTATACATCTCTACACTATCAAAGATTTTTTAAAATAATTGATGCAAATACATCGTTCCTGTCTGTGTGTGTACTCATAAGTCTACTTGGTCCTCATAAGTTATTGACGAAATATTTACTATTAATTTGTTCTTAAATTTGTTATTATCTAAATTAATATTATCTTTGTGTGTTATTTTTGTATGCCGTAAGGCTGATCACAGTGCCTCTTGACATGTTGACATATTTAATACCTACTGAATTGTAATTACCTGTGTTTCACAAATAAATTATTCTGATTCTGATACAAAGGTATAGACTGTAGAAATTTTTACAACTAAATCTATACTTGTATTATAAAGAGGATTTTTCGTTTTTATGATTTCTATGGAATCTATGAACTTTAAAACTACAGGACTAATTTAAAAAAATCTTTTACCTTTTAAAAATACAACAAAGCTGATAGGCTATTTTTTACCACATTAAAATGTTTCGTTCCCACGGAAACAGTAAGCAGCGGAGGAAACCGGTAGACTGACTTCTAGTTTGTATAATTTTCTTTAAGTCTGTGGCAAAGTCCTATATAGGACGCCACAGAGTAGGCTTCCTACCTATAAAAAATGGCGCCACAGACGAGAGGATAAGGCTGTCTTGTTGTGCTGGTTCATCGGATCATTGGGTGACTCGGTGTCCCACACGAAGAGAGAGAGTTGTTCTGTTTTACGTGGTCTCACCCATTCCTTGTGCCCAGTTTTTGATTGAAGTAACGTATTTTGTTGTACTTGATTAATCATATACCTTTTTTTGACAGATCGACGAAGGCGAAGAAGACGACGTCGTGCTCAAAGCAGAGCCCATCGAAGAAGTTGAAGTGAAGGATGATGTCGACACGGATGATGAGCTCGCTGAGGAAAGAAGGGAACGGGACAGACAGGCTGAGATCGACTTCTCTAAGGTCAAGATCAAACAGGAGCCTATTGACCCAGGTAAGCTTACATCTCTTATTTTGTGATGTTTTACTTGTCTTGTCTAGCTACCTCTGACGAAGAGTGTCATAATAACGAAGGTAGGTTGGAGCAAAAACTAAATTACTTATCAAGTGTTACTGCTGCAATACTTGAAATCCTGATGGGAATTCGCATGTATGGACTCTTTGCCACTGCTAGCTACTAAACTGCAAGATGATCTCAAATTGTTTTAATATCGATTGCAAAAGTTTGAATTGTCCCACTATATCCACCAAACTTTATTTGTAGAACTGAAAGGCGGTTATTCATCATTATATAGGAATGTGCCTACAAACAAAGATCCGCATCTTCATTCATCTTTGTATCAGATACAAAGTTTCGGGGATATTATCCCTAATGAATACCCGCCTTTATTTGAATCCACGTCTCTGTTCTGTTCATATACGAATACCGTTTTGTTAGTCTAAAAACTTTTTCTTGTTTTACATAAGATTCATGATCTTTAAGTAAATAAAATTACTATATAATTTTCCTTTACCCACAGACGACGAACCAATTATAACAGCGGAAGAAGACAGCGTCGCGCCCACCGTAGACACCACACACACCACCGTACTCTCATCTATAGACGGGAATGTACAACTGGCTGCCCCCGCACCTACTAGCAACGCGTCTATGGGAATCAGGATCAATATCAGCAAGACTATACAAGCGCAGCCTATTACTTCGCTCGTTACTACGACCAATAGTGCCATGCCGGAAGATAGGTATGTATTTTTTGATTTTGTAGGCATTTTGGGCGTTATTTGACCTATAAAGGTCAAGGTCGAAACTATATGACCTTGACTTCATAGTAAGTATTAGGCACTACTGTGCTGTCATCTATAGACGGGAATGTACAACTAGCTGCCCCCGCGCCTACTAGCAACGCTTCTATGGGAATCAGGATCAATATCAGCAAGACTATACAAGCTCAACCTATTACTTCGCTCGTTACTACGACTAATAGTGCCATGCCGGAAGATAGGTATGTATTGATTGATTTTTTAATAGTTTTGGGCATCTTTTAACCTTTTGAGGTCAATGTCATAGACGTTTGACCTTGATGACATGGTAAGTATTAGACTCGCATTACTGTGCTGTCATCTATAGACGGGAATGTACAGTTAGCCGCCCCCGCGCTTACCAGCAACGCTTCTATGGGAATCAGGATCAATATCAGCAAGACTATACAAGCTCAACCTATTACTTCGCTCGTTACTACGACCAATAGTGCCATGCCGGAAGATAGGTATGTGTTTGTTGATTTTGTGGGTTTTTTGGGCGTCCTTTAACCTTTTGAGGTCAAGGTCGAAACTATATGACCTTGATTTCATAGTAAGTATTAGACTCGCACTAGTGTGCTGTCATCTATAGTCGGGAATGTACAGTTAGCTGCCCCCTCGCCTACTAGCAACGCCTCTATGGGAATCAGGATCAATATCAGCAAGACTATACAAGCTCAACCTATTACTTCGCTCGTTACTACGACCAATAGTGCCATGCCCGATGATCGGTATGTATTTGTTGATTACGTTAGATTTTTGGGCGTCATTTGACCTATAAAGGTCAAGGTCGAAACTATATGACCTTGATTTCATAGTAAGTATTAGACGGGAATGTACAACTGGCTGCCCCCGCGCCTACCAGCAACGCTTCTATGGGAATCAGGATCAATATCAGCAAGACTATACAAGCTCAACCTATTACTTCGCTAGTGACTACGACCAATAGTGCCATGCCGGAGGATAGGTGGGTTTTCTTAGACCTTTTTGACCTTTCTAAAGTCTAGTTCAAAGGGTCAAGGTCAAAATTATTTGACCTTTACATTGAGCTGTCTTTTGTACACTTTTGAGGGCGATGTGAACAAATGGACCTTGATTTCATAGTAAGTATTAGACTCGCACTACTGTGCTGTCATCTATAGACGGGAATGTACAACTGGCTTCCCCCGCGCTTACTAGCAACGCTTCTATGGGAATCAGGATCAATATCAGCAAGACTATACAAGCTCAGCCTATCACTTCGCTGGTTTCTACGACCAATAGTGCCATGCCCGAGGATCGGTACGTATTTGTTAATTTTGTTAGATTATTGGGCGTTATTCGACCTATAAAGGTCAAGGTCGAAACTATATGACCTTGATTTCATAGTAAGTATTAGACACCCACATAGACGGGAATGTACAGCTGGCTGCCCCCGCGCCTACCAGCAACACGCGTCTATGGGAATCAGGATCAATATCAGCAAGACCATACAAGCTCAACCTATTACTTCGCTGGTGACTACGACCAATAGTGCCATGCCGGAAGATAGGTATGTATTTGATGATTTTGTAGGTTTTTTGGGCGTCATTTGACCTATAAAGGTCAAGGTCGAAACTATATGACCTTGATTTCATAGTAAGTATTAGACTCGTACTACAGTGCTGTCATCTATAGACGGGAATGTACAACTAGCTGCCCCCGCGCCTACTAGCAACGCTTCGATGGGAATCAGGATCAATATCAGCAAAACTATTCAAGCTCAACCTATTACTTCACTCGTTACTACGACCAATAGTGCCATGCCGGAAGATAGGTATGTATTGATTGATTTTCCAATTATTTTTAATAGTTTTGGGCATAGTTTGACCTTAAAAGGGCCAAGGTCACGGAATTTGACCTTGTTTTCGTAGTAATTATTTCGCACGCACTACTAAGGTCTCCACTATAGACAGGATTAATTAAGGTCAATTAAGTCGACCTTAATTTCATAGTAAGTATTAGACTCGCACTACTGTACTGACATTTATAGACGGGAATGTACAGTTAGCTGCCCCCGCGCCGACTAGCAACGCGTCTATGGGAATCAGGATCAATATCAGCAAGACCATACAAGCTCAACCCATTACTTCATTGGTGACTACGACCAATAGTGCCATGCCGGAAGATAGGTGAGTTTTCGTAGTGTTTGACCTTTCTAGTTCAAAGGTATAAGGTCAAAGTGATTTGACCTTAACATAGAGCTGTCATCTGTACACTTTTGAGGGTGATGTGAACAAATGAACCTTGCTTTCATAGTAAGTATTAGACTTGCACTACTGTACAGTCATCTATAGACGGGAATGTACAACTAGCTGCCCCCGCGCCTACCAGCAACGCCTCGATGGGAATCAGGATCAATATCAGCAAGTCTATACAAGCTCAACCTATTACTTCGCTCGTTACTACGACTAATAGTGCCATGCCCGAGGATCGGTATGTATTTGATGATTTTGTAAGTGTTTGGGCGTTATTTGACCTATAAAGGTCAAGGTCAAAACTATATGACCTTGATTAGTTCTATGCCGGAAGATAGGTGAGTTTTCGTAGTGTTTGATCTTTCTAGTTCAAAGGTTCAGGGTCAAAGTGATTTGACCTTTAGGCTGCCCCCACATTGGGCGTTGGCCGAGCGTACGCGTTTCCTGTGCGTACTGCCGGCGTCGGCGCGGCGCGGACGTCGCGTTAGCGCACCATCTGCGGGGCGCGGGCTTCGCGTTGTCCAGCGCCGCGCGAGCGCTGCGTGAACGCCGCGCAGACGCCGCGCTTACGTCGCGTTCCACGGGCGTTCGGCCACCCGTGCCCCCACATTCCCGCGGCCGAAGGCCCGTGTAACGCAACGTAAGCGCGGCGTCTGCGCGTCGTTCACGCAGCGCTCGCGCGGCGCTTGACAACGCGAAGCCCGCGCCCCGCAGACGGTGCGCTGACGCGACGTCCGCGCCGCGCCGACGCAGGCAGTACGCTCAGGAAACGCAAACGCTCGGCCAACGCCCAATGTGGGGGCAGCCTTAGACTATGCTGTCTTCTGTGAACAAATGGACCTTGCTTTCATAGTAAGTATTAGAAACGCACTACTGTGCTGTCAACTATAGACGGGAATGTACAGTTAACTGCCCCCGCGCCTACTAGCAACGCGTCTATGGGAATCAGGATCAATATCAGCAAGACTATACAAGCTCAACCTATTACTTCGCTCGTTACTACGACCAATAGTGCCATGCCGGAAGATAGGTAAGCATTTGTTGATTTTTTAATAGTTTTGGGTGTAGTTTTACCTATGAAGGTCAAGGTCGAAACTATATGACCTGGATTTCATAGTAAGTATTAGACTCGCATTACTGTGCTGTCATCTATAGACGGGAATGTACAACTGGCTGCCCCCGCGCCTACTAGCAACGCCTCTATGGGAATCAGGATCAATATCAGCAAGACTATACAAGCTCAACCTATTACTTCGCTCGTTACGACCAATAGTGCCATGCCCGAGGATCGGTATGTATTTTGTAGGATTTTTGGGCGTCGTTTGACATATAAAAGTCAAGGTCGAAACTATATGACCTTGATTTCATAGTAAGTATTAGACTCGCACTACTGTGCTGTCATCTATAGACGGGAATGTACAACTGGCTGCCCCCGCGCCTACTAGCAACGCTTCTATGGGAATCAGGATCAATATCAGCAAGACTATACAAGCTCAACCTATTACTTCGCTCGTTACTACGACCAATAGTGCCATGCCGGAAGATAGGTATGTATTTGATGATTTTGTGGGTATTTTGGGCGTTGTTTGACCTATAAAGGTCAAGGTCGAAACTATATGACCTTGATTTCATAGTAAGTATTAGACACCCACATAGATGGGAATGTACAGCTGGCTGCCCCCGCGCGTACTAGCATCGCTTCTATGGGAATCAGGATCAATATCAGCAAGACTATTTAAACTCAGCCTATCACTTCGCTGGTTTCTACTACCAATAGTGCCATGAGGATAGGTAGGTTTTAGTTACTTTTTTATGATTTGGGCCGTGTTGTTTGACCTATAAAGGTGAAGGTCAAAACTGTTTGAATTCGCTTTCATAGTAGTAAACTGGCACTACTCATCTACTCTAAAGGAATAGTGTTGTTGGTATTGTTTGAATTTCTCAAGTCAAGATCAAACGAAACAATATTAGGGCACCACAGGTTGCTAATTTATAAACAATCTTTCTCCATCCCCAGGTCACTAGAAGACATCTCCGAGGACGACCAGCCGCTCCCTCCCGGCGAAGAGTCGGAACTCGATTACACATTGAAGCCGGGACTGGAGGGAGTCAGCTTCAGCCGACAGCCGCCTGTGATGAAGGGCAACGAACTATCCGGACTGTGCTCTATTATGTAAAGTGGATTATACATACAGTGCATAGTGTTTCAGTGAGATAGCTGTTTTTATGGGACAAATTACTTTTGCCACAACAAATACAAGATAAAACTTAAAGAAACTAAATGTTTTTATTGTGTTACCAATTTAAGTGGTCGAAATATTATTCTCTCATTTATTGGCTTAGTGAGTCAGACATTTTTTTTCTTTACTAGATGATGGTATGTTGTACAAATGAAGAGGAGTGGTGAAAAGTTGATTTGAATGTATTATGTTTTGGTTGTGAATGTGAAAATTGGAAAGATGATTGAGCGCAAAAACGTTTTCTGTTATTATGGTTATTAGTTAGTTTTAGCACTCAATCTATATATGATTACGTAAATGATTCATAGCTATGTGAAACAGATGATTGGATACTTTTCATTCACAAATTAGAAATAAGTTATGGTTGATTTTGATTATGTTAAAATGTAAAAAATCAGCGAAAAGCTACTGAAGTAATACGGAAAAGTTAGTAAGTATCTTTTTCAATAGGTTTTGAATGAAATGATTTGATCAATTTATAGTAACATTAGTTTCGTATATATTTGATTATTTAAACAAAATGTGATACTAAATGTTAAGTTCCTGACTTTTAACAGCGAATATGTTTAGTTTGCTATGACAACTAGTTTAGCATCATTTCGATTGTATATTTTAGATGATTCTGTACATAAAGTATGCCCTTTCTTTGTATAAAAGTTCTTCTATCTTAGTTATTTGTAACTATAACATATTATTGTAAAAAATCTCAAAAACAATGTTAATATTAGCCATTTAGATATAATTTTTAGGTGATGCAAACATAAATGCTTTCAAGTATTATTTATTTGTATATTAATTACATTTTTATGTATAATGCTCTTTTTACTAGCTGCATAAATGTTTGTATCACCTGAAAAGCATTATTCTGATTTTGGAATTTGATATAAAAATAAAATATACAAAATAAAAAATATCATGAGCATTGTATTGTATCATTTTCATTAGCAAGTAAACCCTTATTTCTTTCTTAACATTATTTTACTTCTATTTCTTTTAAGTAGCCATATAAAATTGGCTTAATAATTTTGTCGCTTTTGGGAAAAAGGATAAGTTTAATATTAACTTGATATTTTCAATAGTTAAAAAGTTGCTTTGATCTTTATCTTATCCCTTTTTAGTATCTTAATAAATACTTTTTCACATTTTTAGTTAAGTGCCAGTATCACATGTTTTAGGTTTTTATGAAGAAAATAAATGTTGAAAAATTATTCTACTGTTTAATTTTATTAACTAATAACATTATCCCCATCTACCCTACACCATTTTTTAAGCAAAATTACACTGTCGCGTTCGCGATATATCAGTGCAGTCATTAGCATAATGTCATTTCACTACCCACAGCTTATACAGGGAGTATTGGAAAGGGTATAACAAGCCGAAAGGAGGTCAACGTACTCATGAAACTGAACAACTTTCCCCATGGAACATGGCCCGAAATATGAAAAAAATTGGACCTCTCATAGTAAATCAATCAGCTGATCGGCGATTTTGTATGGGAGGCGCATTTTTTTTTTTTCATCTTTCGACCTATGTTCCATGGGGAAAGTTGTTCAGTTTTATGAGTACCTTGACCTCCTTTCGGCTTGTTTTACCCTTTCTGTTACTCCCGGTATACGGGGTTATTTTTTAGTCAGTGCGCAAACTTTGCAGGGTGTTTCTACTCGTGATTCTCAACAACTTTTACTATGGGGCCACCTGAAAATTCGCAAAAAAAATTGGATGTTCCATAGAAAAATTCATACCTACTCGGCAAAAATGTATGAAACACCCAAAATTCTATTTTGCGAATTCGCAGGTGGCCCCATAGTAAAAGTTGTTCAGAATCACGAGTAGAAACACCCTGCAAAGTTTGCGCACTGACTAAAAAATAGCCCTGTATGTAGGTATCTGGTATACTCCTCATAAAAAAATCGAGACACTTTCTATTTCATAGTCAAACAAAATATGAAAGCTGAATAATATACAAAATTGACATTAGGGTTTTGAAACCTTGTTTAACTTACTATTGACATACCTAGATTAGACATTTATTCCGAAATAAACATATGTCTCGTATCAGATAATGTAATCCGTACAAAACATAAACTTGCTAAGAGTCTCGATTTTTCTGATGAGAAGTGTCTTAGTATTATAACCCTTGTCAAGTATGGCCCACTGTAACACAGTGCATATACTTTACTAAGTTTACTCACTTTGGACAAATAAAATTAAAACACATGTTGTAACCGTAGAATAAAACATTTATGCACACAAACTTACATTAATTTAACATACACTTCCCATCAGAAAAATCGAGACGCTTAGCAAGTTTACGTTTTGTAGGGATCACGTTATCTGAGATATGTGTTTATTTTGGAATAAATGTCAAATGTAGTTCAATAGTCAGTATTACGAGGTTTCAAAATCCTAATGTTTATTTTCTACATTCAACTTTTTATTTCATAGATTTCATATTTTGTTTGACTATGAAAACGAAACTGTCTCGATTTTTTTGATGGGGAGTATAGTTATTTACATTCTAAGTTTATATTTACATATCACAATTATGAGGCCATCTAGGAAATGGCAGAGTATCCTTAATATTATTTACACCACATATAACTTGCAGCAATCTTTCTAAGCCCAGTCCAAAGCCGCCGGTTGGTATATTCCCAAACCTCCTCAAGTCTAAATACCAGTTGAGTCTTTCTGAAGGTAGTTTTGACTTGAGTTTCTTATAGCTGTCCTCTCTGAGACTTCCGCCAACAACTTCTCCTGTTATTGGAGTGAGAAGGTCCAATGCTTCAACCTGAAAAAATAAATTCAGATCATGAGTTACAAGTTAGCGGAGAATGTGCAAGTGCAAGTCTAAGAAATTAATTGTGTATCTTGATGGATTATTAAGATAAGATTGAGATAGGCAAATATTTGAAAGCTTAAAGAAACTTGTAGGTGTGTAAGACATCTCAACCCAAACTATTAACAGTCCCCTTGGACAGTCCCTGTTAGATTGTAAAGGCAACTACCAAGAGTATTAAATTATTTAAATACCTTAGTATTATCATCTTGACACTCCTTCATGTAAAAAGACTTCTGTTCCTTTGGCCATCTTACAACAAACACTGGGACTCCATTGCAGTGTTCAACTAGAGCCAATTCCTGTTCTTTATTCAAACCAGCTTCAGTTGAAGCTATTCCTTTCTTATCCATAATACTCTTGGCTTCATCATAGGTCAGGGTTACAAAAGGCTTTTCAACCCATGAAGGAATTTTCGCTTTCTCTTTGTCTAGTAATAATAGGTCTTTCTCATTAGAGTTTATTGTTTGAATAAAGAGATACTTCAGCATATCTTCAATAACTGCTTGTAGCTTTTCTAAAGAATCACAGAAAGCTAGTTCAGCCTCTAGCATGTAAAATTCTGATAGATGTAGTCTTGACCTGGAGTTTTCTGCACGGAATGTCGGTCCTAAAGTGTAAACATTGCCCATTCCTCTACAGATGGCTTCTAAATGCAACTGTCCTGATACAGTTAGAAAAGTTTTTGTACCAAAGTATACACTGTCTTTATCCCTTCCTTCCTGCATCATAGCCTTGATAGTTTCTTCATTATCTGGTTGTATTTTAAATACTTCTCCAGCCCCCTCACAATCATTAGAAGTTAGAATAGGTGTGTGTATGTGCAGATATTTATTTGATTCAAAGAAGTCATGTATGTGTTTAGTGACTGAGTGTCTTATTCTCAATATAGAAGCTATGTAGTTGGTCCTGGAGCGTAGGTGGAGGAATTGACGCACATATTCGGGCGGATGTGTCGTTCGAGGATTGAAAGGATAGCCATCTAAGACTACACAAGTGCCTATCACATTTACGTCTTCGGCGAACAGCTCCAACTGCCCCCTAGGACTTTGTGATAGTTTACCAGTGATATGCACAGAACTTCCGTACGTAAGATCGTCTGGTTTGAGTTTTTTGGGTATCACAATCTGCAATTTTTGAGCACAAGAACCGTCGCTGACATCGGCGAATATTAGCTCTTTCTGAACTCGTAGGTTTCTAATCCAGCCCTGGAATTATACAATGCACATTTATTTACAGTTATACGATGAAATCACTCTATTTTTTCCAAACAGCGTTCCTAAATATGTAAATAAATACGGACCTTTACTTCGGCGATTTCGCCGACGTTTGCTTTTTCTAAAACAGACGCAATTGCGCTGAAACTTCTAGGAATTTGTTGGACTTTTATGAAATTTCTAAATAGACCGAGAAATGTATTTCGGCACCACATTTTATTTGAAAAATCTTGTAAAAACTACACTTTTTGGTTAACCACAAAAGTGTCTCAAATCAGCTGGCTTCGAAGTTGTCAAAAAAAAACTTTGAACGCAGCTTTTTTTCGGCAAACGAACGCATCCCTATTGATCGACGTACATCCGTTTCCGTTGGATTAGAGTTGCGTGATTTTTGCCATTTCCGGATCGGCTTATCCGTTGCGTTGGGCCGGTCGGGTCGGGTTCGGATGTGTTGGGAAGATATCGATATATTTTTCGAGGAAAAACGATTCGCACACCACTAATAATCTGTAGTCATGTCTGTCATATGTTTTGTACCGCGAAAGTTAAATGTTATTTATTTTTAGTATTATTCGTGTAAATAATCTGAACTAGTGAGAAAAATGTCGAAGAGACCTTTCTTTCCACAACAGGGTGGCGACCGAAAGAAAGCAAAGCTTGATGTGACCATTTCGGATCATAACTTTCCTTTGAGTCAAAATGGACCAAATAAAGGTAAAAACCTGATTATGCTTTAATTTTATCAATAGTTTTGCTTGTGAACTGTTATCTTTGGTAAAAACACATACTATTCAATACATATCTGACAGCAAATTGCCTTAAAAATAGACACAAATAAACAAAGATTTTAGGTTATAAATTTGCAAATAAATACCACTACTTTTATGCTTCAGAACCTGAGCAAGACAACTGGGGTGACGACAATGACGATGAAATCCTTCTGCTGGCCAGCCAGGCCTGCGAGGATGCGTATAATGACATGAGCTCTTTACCAGACTACAGTATGTGCATGCAACCAGTATCAACTAGCACCCAGATGTTTGACCCGGGTCCCAGCACCTCAAAATCCACGTTTAGCTTTAAGAAGCCTAGCGGTATACCGCCTAGTGCCATATCCAGCAATCTCAAGGACAAATGCAACAGGATATCCTCTCCGCTACCCGGAATGTCTTCTAAAGTACCACCGAAAAGAACTGATCATGTAGACCTGACTGACGATTTCGTTTTCAATGATAAAATATTCAAAGGCACAGATTCTGATATAGTTTACAAACAGCTACTCCAACTGCAAGAAGAAAATGCCAAATTAAAGTCAGAAAATGGAAAGTTATTAGAAAAATGTGTGACAAAAGAGGGGGAAGCTTCAATTCTTAGGACTCAGTTGAAGAGTAGTCAAATAGCTGTGGATAATGCAAGAATGGAAAAGATAAAAGCTCAGGAGAAAGTTCAAATGGAATGGACAGAGAAACTCAATGCTACAAACAGTCAAATACATGAGTTGAGGACTCAACTAGATTTCAAGGTCAGTAGCACTTCTTCTTCATCAAATCGATGGACAACAACTAAATTTTATTTTCCCAATATTTGGCTACATTGATTGCCTGACCATTAGGCTCCAGCAGGTCCCGCACTTTACTACCACTTAAAAACTTCCTAGAATTCTGTTTCTGAAAACAACAGCCCCTAAATAATAGTAAAATGTGACAATAATGACTATATTTTACCGCCATTTAAGCTCTGCCTACCCCACAAGGGGAAATGGCGAGATGTGTGAGTAACCTGTAAAATTCAATTTTAAACCATTCATTATCATTATCTTGGGCTGTATTAATACTGCTGGAGCATTCCACGAAAATGTCTTGTGCCGGACACCCCTAATTTTAATACTTCCATGAATACACCCCTAATTTTAATACTTCTATGTCCCAATGGCATTATGTTTTACACTTTCTATGATTTTGTATCTTAAGCATAATTGTTTTGTGCCAGACATTTGGTTGAAGTTTTTGTGGAATGCTCCTGCTATTAAATAATTTTCACAAAAATATTTTTGATTTTGTTTATTACAGAATCTGGAGATAATCAGCATAAAGGAGAGATGTAAGATGCTGGAGTCCAACAAAGTGAAGCTCACTCAAGTCACAGTGCCCAGTAATGATATCAGCTCTAGGTAGTATCTACATACATACATACACATTTCATGCCTATATGCCTTGCATGGTAGGCAAATTTTAGGCAGTTTTGACTATTACAATTAATTTATTTTTAATTTAGCTAGGCTAGCATAGGGCCTAAAAGTATTGTAAATTTTAGAATAGGTGCACTTCTGAACAGGTTTTTGGGGGGTTTTCCTGTCCAGGGGGTCCGGCTAGCTATACACATGTAACACCTTTCTTCTAAAATATTGTCAGAATGTAATTCCTGTTTGTCATTCATTGAGGCATAAAGTTACATGATAAGTTGTTGACCTGGCCAGCCCCAAGGCAGTGCCTTTATTTATATTTTTTTATCCCGCCCGAGCCGCGTTTAGAGTAGGAACTCAAATTGTTATAAAAAAGAGAAAATTTTGCACTACAAATATTATTCGGAAGACTGTGTATCACCATATTGACAGGTTGTCAGCATGTTCCACCGATTAAACCCTTAGGGCCTTACCACAAAAAAGATAGACCAGCGTTAAACGCGAGTCTAGCGTTTTTTTTGTATGAAGTTTTATTTTAAACACGCGTTCGACTCGCGTCTAACTTTTTTGTGGTAAGGCCCTAAGTGTCTATGCTGGCGCCACCTGGCAATAACTTTAAG
Source organism: Phthorimaea operculella (assembly GCA_024500475.1). Taxonomy (NCBI): domain Eukaryota; kingdom Metazoa; phylum Arthropoda; class Insecta; order Lepidoptera; family Gelechiidae; genus Phthorimaea; species Phthorimaea operculella. The sequence goes on from JANFCV010000190.1 coordinate 859,616, forward strand.
TATTCCTTTTTCTAAAAAAAGAGTATGAAAGAGAGTTTGTTTCTAGAAATTCATGGAAACTACAGAATTTGAAAATTTAATTGTTCTGTATTCCTTCTTCAGTCAAAGAATGAATAGCAGTTTCAATACAAACAATGCTTCATTGAGGAAACCTAAACTAGCCTCCAGCAGTGCGCAGACGGAAGACAAGGCACACTTCTTGAAGCTCAATAAAACTTGCAGAACAGGTAAAGTAGCATTTTTCTTTATACTGGATTTGTATAGTAACAGTTTACCTGCGACGCAGAAGGTTCCGAGTTTAATTCCCGGTGGGGTCACTCGCAAAGTTGATATTCACTTTGCGAATTTGTTCCCAGTCTGGTCAGGACATTGCAGGCTCAACCACCTGATTGTCTGTGAGGTCTGTGATCTGATCAAGACAGTGGTCGTTACACAACTATGTCAGGGGCCTGCTACTTCCAGTAGGTGGTTGACTCTGACACTAGGGTTCATCTGATCATTGGACGACTTAGTGTCCTATTGAAAGAAAAAGAAGAAGGTAGTAACAATAAATAGCATGGGTTGATTCTTTTAATGAATTCTTGATGTGCGGCTGACTGAATCACACTTTTCTGTTCTAGATTTCTTTACTTAAAAAATATTTCATTATTAATTAAAATCTCGATTCAATATTTTGTTCCAGAGCCTTCAAACCTCACTCCAATTCTCCCCCTCCTCCTTACCCCCACTACCGACCAACATTCCCTCCTAGAATACAACGAAAAGCTTCAGAACCACGCGCACTCCGCGCAGAATAAATGCCGCGTATACAGCACATTCCATACCATACCCAGTGCTAATACTAGCGGGAGTAGGGAGGTTAAAACTGCTGTTAGTGTGCCGATGATATATGAAGACTTGACGAAAATTGCTGCGGGAACAGATGACGGGAAGGCTCTGGACAATGTGAGTATAATTAGGTTAGAATTTTCACGGGTAGGTACCTACCCAGTTCTAGTACTAGTAGGGGTAAGGAGGTTAAGAGTGTGGTTAATTTTGGGTTGATCTATGAAGATTTGATGAAGATTGCCACTGAGACGGAAGATGGGAAAGGTTTAAGCAACATAAGTGTTATTCTATTTGTCGTGTCTACAGCACCTTCTTATTAATTATTTGTGATTTTCATAATCATAGAAAATAATCGATATTCCATGTTCATAGGCCATCATAGCATACCCTCTCTTTTGATTAAAATGTCATAATTTTATTCTGAATCCTTAATCTTTGTTGTTTATCTCCAACATACCACAGACCTTTTATTTAACTTAGGATTGGGTGTGATGTGAAATGATTTATCAAAAATATTCTACTTTTGATTATAATATTTGTCGAAAACCGGACTGGAACGGAAAATAAAATAGGTATTTATCGTTTACTTTTACAGTTGCTATCACTATTCAAGACGGTCCTCAAAGAGGTGCAGAATCAGTTAGAACTGGTGTCTCGCAAGATGACGACCGCTTTCCAGAAAGAGATGGACGAGAGATATATCGACGCTACTACTAAGTATCTGGTGGTGGATCAACGAGATTTATTGTGTGGCAGGTAATATTTTGACTATACACTTCCTTTGCCTATATTTTTTGAGGAGGCTGTGCTAACTTGTAACTAATTACTCAACAGTAATCAGGTGGTTTTTGTTGAGTCCCAAGAGTGTGCGAACACGTAATTGCAACAAATTTAAAAAGAAACTAAAAAAATGATTCCATGCAACGTGGTTAAAAACTGGTACCAAAGTCATTAGGGGTACCAAAACTGGTACCAAAGTTATTCCGCGAAAATGTCTGTACGGGGCACCCTGATTACTAGGAAACATGGATATTTTAAATATGAAGTAACTAAAGGGCATTAGGTTCTACAACTCCTATAACTTTGTCACGTAACGGACAAAGTTGAGTTTTTTCGTGACCCCAGACAGCTAAGAAGCTCTGGTCCCAAAATATAGAACATCATGATCTGCCTGCCCTTATCCCAAATCAGTTTGCTTATCCAAAATGTGTTGTTCGTGCTCAAAATCATATTGCAAAAAGAAGAACATGAACAGCTAAAACTGTACTAAAATATCCAAATTTTGTTTCAGGCCATTATTCAAAGAAGAGCAAGCGATCCTAGCGCGGCGGGTGACGGCGGTGGTCGCGTACCTCGCGGGTTCTCACGCACAGCTGATTAGAAATACTGATACTGAAAAAGGGATTTTAGAACTGATACAGAAGATTTGTAGTCTACTTGATAGTACGGTAGGTTTACGAATTTTACATCATTATATAGAAGATTTTTGAAGACCAATATTCCTCACAATTTTTTGTTGAAATATATACATGGCCTTATAATTATTTGTTGAACGTTGTTTTAATATTTTCTCTATTTTCTCCATACAAAAAAAAAAAAATTAAACACGTCACTTTTTGTAGTACATCCTGTAGTAAGTTTTTTTTTTTAGTCAAAGAAAGCTTGCTAAAATAGTTCTTCTATTTCGCTCAGTCCCAAAAATCGCTTGTAACAATTTTGAATACCAAATTTTAAAACACTTCCCGTATTAGGTATACAATTTTTGGAAAACTTGCAATATTTTCCACTACTGGCAGGATTTAAACCTGCGACCTTAAGGTGGTTCGTTACGTCATACAAACGAAAAACTGCACTTCAGTCGGGTTACACAAGAGCTGTAGAGTTTCTTTTTAAAGAAACTTTATTCTGAATGATGAAGGCACACGTAAATTTGTCGCAAAACTACTTATAGTTAAAAGATAATCAGTATTTTTTGCACAATAAAATTAAACGTATTTATTGCAGCAGTAGCTCCATCTATTTTCGTAAAGTGGCGACTCGCTTTTTACGGGGAAATCTGATGATTTAAAAATTCTTTTTAGTGTTTTGCGACAATCTTATATACCCACGGGACTCCCCATCAAGTTTTTTAAACCGACTCTTGTCTCCTTTACATACATAACTCCATTGAACTTTTGTATGGAAAACGGAACGCCTTAAGCAGCTACTCGTTAGTGGCCAAGATATACTTGTTTAATTTGCAGACTAGGATAGAACCGCGGTAGCCCAGTTGGTAGTGGCGTCGGCAGTACAGATGCCGAAGATATCAGGTTCAAATCCTTCCTGCGGTGGGATATAATATTGCAAGTTTTCCAAAAAGTAGTAAAAACTTCCTATTCTGTTTCAGTCCTGCGCCTTACTCTACAGCGGTTTCCTCTTATCAACAACCACTCTCATCTCCAACACACAAACAGACAATACAAAAACCATAGAAATACTCAAACACATGATATCCTCCCGCCCCATGCCTTTCGTTTCATGTGAAATGTTACAATTGTTGCGGAAAGTGACACAAGATAAAGAAATGTTGGAAAAACTGTGTCCGAAGAGCAGTGCGGGGAATTTGAGGCTGGATTATGATCAAGGAGTGTTGCTTTATAAAAAAGGTAGGTCAGTTTATTGTTACAGTGGTTTCTGTTAAAAGAGGTTGTCAGAAACGGGATGTTTCGGTATAAGTGCAGCGGGGCTATACCGATTAGGGGCAATTCCGACACGGGGCTATAACTCCTATTACTTCCGCCTTTTCTTTGAGCTTTTATTTAGTCATATCTACGAGCTTTTTTAACAGTTATGGTGTCTACAACAAATTAACCCCCTGCGATAGGTGCAACAACTGCTGAAAATAAATAAATAAATAAATAAATAAATATCCCTGGACGAAACACACAGCGCCATCTAGCCCCAAACTAAGCAAAGCTTGTACTATGGGAACTAGACAACTGATATAGTACTTATATACCTTTTTTTTGTAAATAAATACATATTATACATAGAAAACACCCAGACTTAACACAAATATTTGAAAATTGACTTTACAAATATTTGTGTCCAGTGGGAATCGAACCCACGACCCTCGGCGTAGAAGGCAGGGGTACTATCCACTACGCCATCGGGACAGTCAAAAAGTTTATAGAAAGGGAGCTACAGCCATCTGACGCAATTGCCCCGCGTCGGAATAGCCCCGCTGCATTTTTACATGAATAGAATAGAATAAAATTTATTTGCATTAGATTTTGGGAATGTACATTAAAGATATTAACTTGCATTAATCCCTTACAAAATCTGCCTTATAAAGGCGTGCAAACATTAACAAGCCACAATAGTTAAAAGGTCTTAAATAAATAAATTCAATTCCTTCATCAAATACTGACAATAACATTATTATTATTTAAATTATTTAAATTGTATTTTATTATAGAATACTAGCGGCCCGCCCAGCGATTTCACCCGCTGCTACTTACCTATTATCTCGTAGAAATTGGATCTTTGCCCGTAGTAAAAAGTCCATTACTACGTTCCAGCAGAAGTGAATGTGCCAGCAGAAGCGGCCCGCCATGAAGAGTAACTTTTATTTTGAAACCATAACCGTATCTCTTACAGTTTAGGTGGGATCCTGGTGGTCTTTATCAGGTACTCCAGATCCTCAATGACCATGTGCGAGCAGAAGCGGCCCTTCATAGTGAACAACTTTTTCTATGAAGCCATGACCGTATCTCTTATAGTTTAGACGGGATGCTGGTGGTCTTCATCAGGTACTCCAGATCCTCAATGACCATGTGCCAGCAGAAGCGGCCCGTCATGGTTAACAACTTTTTCTATGAAGCCATGACCGTATCTCTTATAGTTTAGACGGGAATCTGGTGGTCTTCTTCAGGTACTCCAGATCCTCGAGGGCTGACAAAAAGTAGTCCATGCCCGTCTTTTATGTGCTAGTAATATCAGTGCCAATTTTCGCGAAGATCGGTAAAGAAGTTTGGCTAATATGGGAAATATCCGCTGTGTTTTCCGCTTTTCCTGCTGCTAACTGTTTTCCCGGAGAAATGAGGAATTTTCCCGTGGTAAAAAGTAGCCTATGTTACTCAGGAATGTTGTAGCTTTCTAATGGTGAAAGAATTTTGGAGATCGGTCCAGTGGTTTCGGAAATTATCGATTACATACATACAAAAAAACAAACAAAGGTTTCCTCTTTATTATATTAGTGTAGACAATTTAAATCAACACCATTCTAGTCCAAGTAATTCAAGTTTCATTCAAGTCCAAGTAATTTATTGCACGAAATTCTTAGTAAGTTTTCAAACCGTGAGAAATTCTTAGCTTACTAATTGTTTCTGTATGACGCTGTATTTTTTGTTTTTGACGTTTCTCATTGTAGCCCGGTCAATATCGACATCAAACATTGCAAACGCGCATGTAACTACGATTTTGTTATATATTGTTAGGTCCCTTGAGAGTAGTTAACACCCAAGTTTGCAACACTGAAAACCCTGTGCTGCCAATGTCAACGTCAAATCAAATTTTGTTCAGAAGTTTTTGCGCGTGTATCTCATGAACCGTGATAGCTAGAGAGTTGAAATTTTTACAGGTGATGTATGTCTATTGCTGCTATAACAACAAATACTAAAAACCAGAATACAGTAAATATTAAGGGAGGCTCCCATACAAGAAACGTGATTTTTTTGCTCGTTTTTGTGGATAATGTTTCGAAGGCTGTTTTCCGTAAACCGTGATAGTTAGATGGTTGAAATTTTCACAGATGATGTATGTCTATTACCACTATTACAACAAATACCAAAAACTAGTCAAGTGCGAGTCGGGCAACAGATATGATATTTCTGTCATTTTTATAAATGATGGTACGGAATCCTTTGTGCGCGAGTACGACTCGCACTTGGCCAGTTTTTTTGTATTTGTTGTTATAGCGGCAATAAACATACATCATCTGTGAAAATTCAAAAGATCTAACTGTCAAGGTTCATGAGAAACAGCCTCCGAAACATTATTTACAAAAACCAACAAAAAAACACGTTTCTTGTATGGGAGCCCCCCTTACTATTTATTGTATTCTGGTTTTTAGTATTTTTTGTAATAGCAGCAACAGAAATACATCACCTGTGAAAATTTCAACTCTCTTGCTATCACGGTTCATGAGATACACACGAAAAAACTACTGAACGGATTTTGATATGCATCATCTGCGAAAATTTCAACTCTGTAGCTATCACGATTCATGAGATAAAGCCTGGTGACAGACGGATGGACGAACAGACAGCGAAGTCTTAGTAATAGGGTCCCGTTTTTTACCCTATTGGGTACTGAACCCTAAAAACTGGTTAAGTGCAAGTCGGACAATATAATATATTTTTTTGAAAAAAATAATGTAACAAGAGCTGTTACATCGGAAATTCTGTAATTTCACAGCTTTCTTAGCATTGCGGAAGAATTGCCCATCTTTGACTTGCTGTATCTTTGCAACCAAAAGACATAGTGTGCTCAGGTTTCGCTGAAATTGTAGCAAATTTAGTTATCTTTAATAAAGTTCCATGAAACGTACTTGAAAAAATCTTCGTTATGGTAGATTTTTATAAAAAACTGAAATATAGGCCAAAATTTCGCAGTTTATTGAGCACCGTGGAGGCAGCACAAGGTTTCCAGTGTTGCAAACTTGGGTATTAACTACTCTCAAGGGACCTTACAACATATAAAAAAATCGTAGTTACATGCGCGTTTGCAATGTTTAATTATTTTTATGTCGATATTGACGGGGCTATTGTTGAAATTGTTATAATTCAGATTCGTGCTACCTACAAGTTCTTCTGAAACAAGTGGAGTCCGCACTGAAATGCATCGCGCAACAAAACCTCACGGAGCCAGCCATACACACCACCACGCAACTTATAGCTGTACATAGCAATTTGGATGATTCTCGTAATGCTGATAAGGAAATATCTACAGGGTAAGTAGATTAGTACTCGTTCGAAAACAGTTGTCTCGTTGAAACCAAATCATTTGTTTCAATTGTAAACTAACATTTAACATTAAATAACAGCGTGATTTACCCAAATGCAAAAATGCACTTCAAATATTTAGAAATACCTACGGCACCAACATTTCACCCTACACCATAACTAGGTACCTTACAAAATTTACAAAATTCGTGACAAGTTGATACTTTTTTGACGAATTATTTAAATATGCAGACCCAAAGCCAGTTCAGAATACATTTCATGTAATTCGGTTACTATAAAATAAACTTAGTACTAATAATAAATCTTAATACTTATTTTACAAAAGTCCGTTAAAATTTAAGCAGTTTGTACCCGACCTGCGTCAGGAGGGTTATGTTTTTCGAGAGTATGTGTGCATGTATCTAGAAACTCGTTTTCACGGGCTAAAACCCAAACGGTTCGGGGAACTTGACATGTGAGGTGTCGTTCCTGAGATTCGTCTCAGCAGCGCGAGTGACACTGGCTGAATTAAAAGTTCATAAATTCAAGATGGCGAATTTTTTATCGCAAAATACAACATTGAAATTACCGCAGTACGTTTTTTATTTTTTAATACATCTGTTGTTCCAGTAATCGTAATAGGTCCAAGTTAAGGTGGATCGTTTTCCATACAAAAGTTAAATGGAGTTACGTCTTGAAATGAGACAAAAATATGATTAAAAATCTTGATGGGAAGTCCCATGCTTCTATAATATTGTCGCAAAATAAAACAAATAATTTTTTAACCATCAGATTTCTCTGTAAAAACCATGTCGCCACTTTATGAACATAGATGGAGCTACTGCTGCAATAAACACGTTTAATTTTTTTGTGGAGAAAATACTAAATATTTTTTTACTATAAGCAGTTTTGCGACAAATTTACGTGTGCCTTCATCATTTCACATAAAGATTTTTTGATAAAATTGTTGTTTAGCCCATGTTTAACTCGGTTGAAGTTCAAATTTTCGTTTGTATGACGTAACGATGCGCCTTAACACAGAATGTTGATTGTTTCCAGATGTGACTGTCAACTAGTGTTACTCCAGGTGATCGTGTACGCGTTAAGAATTGTGGCTGTCATGTGGAAAACCACCAAGAATAACAAAGGTAAGTAATCTTGTATTTCCTTATGGAGTAGGTAGAGCTTCAACGGCTATAAAAACAGTTTTTATCGCCACTTCTGATAAATATTTGTGGGTCATGACAGAAAATCATGTATTATTCTAGTGACAGATTGTCATTGCCCAAAGTTGGAACACCCGCTCATGAATCCCTGGAATCTTAACGACAACCGCTATGGCATTTGATTATATTTATTATTGTGCAATAAAGTGTTTCTGCTTACTCACTTTTTTACGATGGTATTATTCTGCGCTAGTATCACACAGCTCGTATTTTCCCACATTGATTTTACTGAAAGTTTTCTACTACGACAGCCACCGTCTCTTACTGGACATGGGTCTTCGGCCGGATTGTAGTTATGTTGGTTATCTGTTTACCTAAGATACAGACATTCTTATTCTTAGTTCTCTTATAGTAAGTACTATTTGTAATTAAGTTTATTCAATTAAAAAATGTCTAATTTTATTGGCGAGCACAGTGCAAGGAAACATATAATTTTGGTGTTTTATTCACAGAAAATGCTGCTGCTCATTCCCTAGATTCATTTCTTGGTGGCGAAAAATGGTGTTATTCTATGCTAAGACGGCGTCACACGGCTGTATTTAAAATTATCAGAATAGCGTTACCCCATATCTTTCCCGCGGGTGTCGTAAGAAGTGACTTAGTTAATTAAGAGTTGACGTGTATTGCAAATTGCAATTTTCGGCGACAGGCAGACAACCTATCACTATGTGATACACTGACTTATCAATATTACTCTCGCACTTTTTTCAGACGTGGTGTAAATGGCTGGTATTTATAGCCACCCCGTGTGGGGAGACGCTGCAAAGAATATAATATAGACGTGATATATGAATGAATTATTCTACTTCCAGAATCACAATCAACGGCTAGCAGACTTCTGTCCGTATGTACTCTGGGCACACAAGTGTTGTACACGCGGTCGCTGTGTGATGTCGAGTTCAGTTCACATCTCGCGCAGTATGAGGGGCATCTGCAGCACTACGCTGATGTCATGAGGAGCCATCCGCATCATGAAATATACGGTAAGTGTTAACGAAGAAAATACAAAAATCTAGCTTAAACACACAAATTACACTTAGAGTGCAGCAAAAAAGAGTAGACTAAAAATGAGGGCGCCACTTTGTGTGAAAATTCAAAATTAAAAGGCAACATTGGCTATGAATGGCAACAATTTTGTATGAAAATTTTTTAGTTCCATTTTATTTAATTTCTACTCTTTTTTGCTGGACTGTACACTACTACAAAAATAATTGTTTGCCCAAGTCTGCTTACACACAATCACACATTTGATTAATCTATGAGGCACATAACTAATCAGTATCACACAAGTGTTGTACACGCGGTCGCTGTGTGATGTGGAGTTCAGTTCACATCTCGCGCAGTATGAGGGGCATCTGCAGCACTACGCTGATGTCATGAGGAGTCATCCGCATCATGAAATATACGGTAAGTGTTTACGAAGAAAACACATAAAAATCTAGCTTAAACACACAAATTACACTTACACTTCACAAAAATAATTGTTTGCCCAAGTCTGCTTACACACAATCACACACTTGGTTAATGTGTGAAGCCCATTACCAATCAGTATCACCATAGTATCACACAAGTGTTATACACGCGGTCGCTGTGTGATGTGGAGTTCAGTTCACATCTCGCGCAGTATGAGGGACATCTACAACACTACGCTGATATCATGAGGAGTCATCCGCATCATGAAATATACGGTAAGTGTTTACGAAGAAAACGCATAAAAATCTAGCTTAAACACACAAATATTACACTTACACTACTACAAAAATAATTGTTTGCCCAAGTCTGCTTACACACAATCACACATTTGATTAATCTATGAGGCACATAACTAATCACTATCACACAAGTGTTATACACGCGCTCTCTGTGTGATGTGGAGTTCAGTTCACATCTCGCGCAGTATGAGGGGCATCTGCAGCACTACGC